>CM036134.1:9178493-9200508 GCA_002916485.2 Juglans nigra | reverse complement strand
GCCGGCATGGCACGAGCTTGTAACGATCGAGGAAGAGGGTACTAAATTCAAAGTTAAACGACTTATTGTCGTTTTGGGCTGGATCACCCCATGCGACAAAGAGTGTTATATTAACATGGTGAACTATCGATCGCCTAAACGACGTCATCGATCACAGATTTCAATCAAGTTATAACGTTCTGACCTGGAAATAATTGTCTGCTATTATTATCGAAATACGAGCTGCAATGCCAGACTGCTAAAGCAATGAAAGTTTAATTTATATATATTTTTTGAGATTCTTTGAAATTTTAATTGGACATGCAACAGATTGGATCTAGTTAACGTATATAACTTCTACTGATCTCACGTACGTATTTACTGCAACAGCACGATTCATTTGGTTCAGAAACCACCATCTCCAATAAATCTCAATACAGCTACATGCAAATTTACGAGGCTTGATTTGACATCGTCGGTTTCATCCATTAAACTGATACTAAGAGTGATGAACTGATCAAATCTTGGATCGATCGCTTAATGAAAAATACGATTAAGATAAGCATATGTCATATATATATATATATATATTCATAGCACTGATCATTATAAGGTAACTCATTATCAATATTACACTACCGGAGAGAACTAGTATATATATATAGGTTACAGATGAAGAGAAGTGTCAACATCTGAGTCAGAATCAAAATCCTTGAATAAATTCAAGGATGTGAGAACAGAGGCAGGTGTATGATCAGTAGGCCGCCACGACGATTTCATCGAGAGAGGGGCCTCGGCGCCAGCGCTCCCAGTACTGTAGCCGGCATGTTTGCTCTGAGACGGCGGACAAATAGAGAGGGAAGCTTGGGGAGGTGACGACCTCGGTGGAAAGACCAAGTCGGAGTGGAAAAACAACCTCAATTGCTGCTGATCGTAATGCATATTGGTGGTGGGATTGATCAGATTGAGATGTACATGTTCATGATGTTTAGGTTGGGCGAGCATTCTCATGAGCTCTCTTTGCTCTCTCATTTCCTTCACTCTTTCTAGCTGTCTGAATCTCTCCTGCAATAGAGCAATGGAGGAACGATTAATGACGGTACTGGAATCCTGCTCTCCCCTACCCATTTGAGAGAGAGATCAGAGAGAGAGAGAGAGAGTTTAATCACTCCTTTACAGTCTTCCTGAGCTTCTGAAAGTTGGCCGGCTGGTGCGTGGAGGTGGAGTGACCTCTTCTATGTATGTAAGGAGTCTTGAATAGATTTTACAACATATATATAGGGAGTCAGTATTGTTAAGATCGTTCCCTTTTAAATTAAATTTAAGCAAGTTTAGTCGTCCAATGAGACTTTAAGTGATTTAGAAAAGGACTAAGAATCGGCAACTATGCTGCAAAGTCCAAGAAGAAGAGGTTGAGTATAGCCAAATCTAAGGGAGGTTGTTTTGCTTAGTGTACGTGAGGAGAGAGGCAACAGCTTTGCTAAAGAAGAAAAGGGTTTGGAGGAAAGTCCAAGAGAATGTTGAAAACTAGCGCATGGAAGGATGTGTTGGGAGGAATAATAGGTGATGCTCTGTCAGCATGCCCCAAAAAAAGCTCTCCTTAGCTTCGGAGGTGATAGGGGCTAGATATATAGCTAGCTTACGTTGCCTTTTAAGTGAGCGCAATTGCAGGAGAATGATATTTTTTAAATAGATAAATTTTGTATAAGTTTTTTAAAAAAATAAATTTAATTTTTAAAAAAATGTAAAATAAAATTATTTTTTATTTATAAGACTCACTTTTCATAAAAAATTTGTATGAAATTTGCCTATTTAAAACTTGTATATAATATTACTCCTGCAGAATTTCAATTCTTTTTTCAAAATTATTATTTCCTTTTCTTACAAATTCCCCACCCTCAGGAAATAAAATGCTTCGCTTTCTTTGTTGCAGCAGAAGAGGTGGGGATGGTCCGAGAGGATAAAGACAAGAATTAGAAGAGGGAATAATCTCGAGAATTCATTATGCTTTCATTGAACAATAATGTATGACAAAGACAAACATACCAACATTCTCTCTCACTCACAATATAGGTTTTGTCTTGGAGTTTTTGGCTGGGAATGGCATGCAGAAATGAAAGCTGCAGATGTACTGCTTGAGTTGGATTGTGATGCTTCTTTTATCAAGCCCAAGCGCTCGCGCGCCCCCCACCTCTATTATTTTATTTGGAACTTCGAAGTTCCAAGGACGGTTTGAGAAGACAGTATAAAGTGATAGATAGAGAAAGGCGTGCCATTTTTAAAATCTCCATTATATCCATTTGCATTGGGCTAACAAATGCCTATACATGTAAAGGAACTAGCTAGGGAGCGGTCCATATGCCGAACTGCTTGGCCTACCAAAACATAAAAGAGTGATAATAGTACACATGTCATTTCTTTTATCAATCTATTTTAAATAAAAAATAATTATGTAATAAAATTTAAAATTCAGATACAACATTTTAATATAATTTTATGAAGCAATAATTCTATAAATAGCTAGGAAAAGTTTTCAACACTACTACTCCATGCCATGATATCATAGATGATAAAAAATGTGTTGTATCCGCGTAATAAGAAGAGTAATGTTGGATATAATTACAGAGTATATAAGTTATATATATTCTCTTTAAAAAATATATATTTTTTTTATGTGGATCTTAGATTTATTTATTTTTTTCAAAAAAAACGTATAAAACTTATATACTATAAGATTGTAAATATCATTTCTAATACAAAAGATAATAGATGCCCTTTGTTGCCATCTTAAAAGCTTATTATTATAAAGAGAATTATTGTGCCAAATGAAGATTTTAAGATGGTCAAGAAGTAAAAAAAGAGATAATAAATAAATTTCAACAGTCATATAAAATATCAAGATTTAAGTGGTTCGGCTTGAAAAATAGATAGAGATAATCTTAGAGAAATTCACTGATACAAAAATTGAATAAAAAAAGCGATAACAAATAACTCAAACCTAAAACTCCAATACACCCAAGCATCACAACCTCATCAAAGGGAAAATACTCGATTGACTATTCGTGTATCTCTTGAACTCTCTTCAAACTTCTCTCAATTTTCCGATGTATGCTCTTATAGACGAGATATGCACATTTTTTTGACGTGAGTATAGACAAATTAACCATGACAAACTTTAAGTTAGGTAAACAAATAAGTCTTGCACCTACGAGGCATAGGTTTCTCTTTTAGAATGCATGAAAGCATGCTTGCGTTTAATGCATGCAAAGAAAAATGACCCTCTTGACGTAGGAAGTCAAGCTCACTTTTCCTACAATAATTACCAAGAAGGGATCATATGCTTGTATAGCTCAACGAGGGCAGTGAAAGAGGGAGTGATAATAAATACTAGGGGATCGAAGGCATAGTGTAACGCCCCGTTCCCGAGGGTCCGGAGAGTTAACTCATGTCACCTAAAATCAACTCCAATTATGCGTTTAAAATAAACCAGAGTCTCCATAACATATTAAGCTATTTGTTCAACACAAATATCCAAGTTCCTACGTAAGGGCACATCAATGGTGTCTCGTCGTTATACATAACTTTTCCACAAAACTAGAAATATTCATTGCTCAACATACCAAAGTCACATAAAGTATCAATACTACCAAAAAGTCATTCTCCAAAAGTCATTGCACCCTAAGGCACTTAGTCTTCTATGATCCACAAAACTTGCAAATACTCCCTATTCCTGATTCTCAGCTGTAGCATCAAAATTATCTGAAACATATTATGAAGACAGGGGTGAGTTATCAACAACTCAGTAAGCAGAGAACATATACTAGTATGTAAACATGAGCCCTTTTCAGAAAGTTCAGTATGCAGAAACAAAGACATTTTATTTTTATATGCAGATCTCATAAAAACATGTTATCAGAAACTCAAATCGACTTTTCAATCTTTTCATACTCAAAATCAACAATTCAATTTTTATATAAAAAAAAAAAACACTTTGGCATAACATAACTGAACATTTTCATATTATCATATCATATCATATACCATGTTTAACCCCCGTGGTAGGGTTGTGCTATCCCCGGTGGCCAAACCAGGCAGTATCATGTGGTGAACTTTCCCTTTTTCAATCTCGGAGCCCCGAGTGTGCACACAGGAAAGAACACGTAAAAAAAAAAGACCACTTTGTTTCCAAAGTGGGTGCACTCATATCATATCATGGTGGTACCAACCATATCATGTGAACAGTATCATCATCTCAGAACCATATTCAGAACAGATAAGTATGCCAAAGTTTTATCATATCCATATCATACCAAAATACGTGCGAAACATATTCATATCATTTCTATTTGATCAAAAACAGATCCAAATCATTTCATATCACATGCATAAAAAAAATTTCAATGATATCATATTCGCTCCTTTGCATATTTCAGAAACATGTCAAATATTGCTCATGTCTACACATTTCATGTCAAAAATATTTCTTTTCTCTTTCATACGTATCTCATGAGGGAATGCAAAACATATACTGAGGTTGTTTTTTTTTTTTTTTTTTTTTTTTTTTTTTTTTTTTTTTTTTACAAACCAACCCCAGTTCATTTCTTTTTATGCAAATCTAGCATAGGAACCCCGCTTACCTGGACTTCTTAGCTTTTCGAAAATTTCCTCAACAATGCCAAACAAAATTAATCGTCACCTATAAGATAATCACGTAAATTTCCATAAATTTTCAATCAATCTCGTATTTCGATATTCAAGCCTACAACTTCTAAAATAATCCATTTTTAATTTCTCAAACTCAAACTTCTCATTATTCTCAAAAATACCCACATCACTTTTCTAAACACATCAATATCTAACTTCGACTAAACATTTAATTCTAACTTCTTTACGAAAGAGATCTTACTATAATTTATAACACAAAGTAACATAACTATAACAAAATCATTATAATTAGAAACTCATACTTTTGTTTAAATAAAAATAAAACAAGATATTCTTTTAAAAGGATATTTTAAAAGAATATTTTAAAATATTCCTTTTAAGTGTTCCTTATTAGTCTACTTACAAACCATTCCAATAAAATATTACCCCTTTAAAAATATCCATTTAACAAAATAAATCCACGCGTCTACGCCTAAATAAAACATACTTTACAACCCCTGCAATATACTCATGATTTCAAATATGAAGTACATAACATAATTTACGTTAACATAATTTACGTATACATCCGCATATATATATATTTACACTAGAAAAGTAATTTACGTTTACATCCGAATATATATATTTACACTAGAAAAGTAATTTACGTATACATCCGCATATATATATTTACACAGAAAAGAAAACAAACTTCACACAGTGCGGCTGCAGCACTTACGGAGAGGTGGGGGAGCACGACGGCGTGGAGCTGAGGCTGGCTACGGCGGACGAGGGTGGCGCCTGATCACTAGCTGCGAGGGCAAGAGAAAGAAAAAAAGAGAGAAGACACACGGTGAGAGGACGAGGGAGAGGACGAAAGGCAAGGACCACCATTGGAAGTGGTGCGAGCTCACCGTGGGATGAGGCAGTGTGCGGCAGACCGGGGTGAAGGAATGTCCTCGCCGGCGGTTTTCTGTGGGGGCACGGCACGGTGTAGCTTCCGATGGAGCGTGACTGCAGCGGCTTGGATGGTGGCTGAAATGCTCTGTTTTTGATATCTAAAACAGGGGAAACCGAAATCTGCAATGGAGGTTACGGCACGTTGGGCAGCAGCTTCGGTGGCTGGGCAGTGGACACGGTGGTGATTTTCAGAGTGGCTGAAGAGCATGAAGAGATAGTTGCGGCACTGAAGTTAGGTCAAGGATGCTCAACACCTATATATATATGCTATAAGAAGTAAGGAAATAAAACCTAGAGGAAAAGTGAGGAACGGACCTGCATGGAAATGGGAATGAGAACGTGAGCTTAAACGACGTAAGGCGTGACCCCGTGCGACAGTTTATGGAGCCATAAACCACGTGCATGAGTGTTAGTGGCTGGGTCTCACACATAGCACCGTGAATGAAGTGATAGACATTTTGACAGTGCATGGACGTGGCTTCTTTGTTTAAGTTGTAAATGATTTTGGTTTATATAGAATGTTTACAATTAGTCAGATTTTTAAGGTTTTTTGACACCTAGATTTTTTAATTTTTTTTTTTGGTAACTCAATGTGTTTTAATTGTTACCATAATGATCTCCATCGCTATTAATTCAATGAAGGTTCATTGATAAAATTATGAGGTTTCATTCAGCTCTTTGCAAGCCCAATAATTGCCATAATTAAGATATGCAGATTCTTGCCTTGGGGCCTTAATCACAGTCACGATGTATATTTGTACTGCTTTGTCTAATTTATACAGACAAGTTCTATATGGGAATGGGACCGAATTGTTTTTAATTGATAGTACCATATATTGCAAGCAATAATTGTAACGCCCCGTGCTTGGAAGGGTCGGAAAATTACTACTTGTCACTTACCAACCTATCTCTCCAAGCACCTAAAATTCCAAAGATTTCATAAATAGCACACAATCTCATATTTTTTAAATAACCATAATACAAACTCCATAAGTCATCATTACAAAATAACATAAACCAAAGGGGTTCACAATTTTTTAATTATCTCAACGAAACAGAATGATATATCTTTAAATCTCAATAGGTCCAAACAACTCAAAGTACTTCAATACTCAAGTTTTACCCTTCTACTAACAATGGAACTCGACCTTCTATCCATATCTAGCCAAGCTCCAATTTATAATCCTGATCCCCAGCTGGACAATCAATATCATCTGAAAAATATAAGAAGATAAGGAGGTGAGTTATCCACCACTTAGTAAGCAGATAACATATACTAGTATGTAAACATGAGTCATTTTTAGAAAGTTTGGTATGTAGAAATAAAACATTTCATTTTCATATGCACATCTCAAAACGTGTTATGAGAAAAATCAGAGCGACTTTTAAATCTTTTCATACTCATAAACCATTTTCATATTCAAAAACCGCTTTGGCATAACATAACTGCACATTTTCATCTTATTATATCATATCGTATCGTATCGTATCGTATCATATCATATATTATGTTTAACCCCCGTGGTAGGGTTGTGCTATCCCTGGTGGCCAAACCAGACAGTATCATGTTGTGAAACTTTTCCATTTTTTCAATCTCGGAGCCCCGAGTATGCACACAGGAAAGAACATGTAAAAAATTATTTTGTTTCCAAAGTGGGTGCACTCATATCATATCATATCATGTTGGTACCAACCATATCACGTGAACCAGTATCATCATATCAGAACCATATTAAGAATCAGATTAAGAACAGTAAGTATGCCAAAGTCTTATCATATCCATATCATATCAAAACACATGTGAAACATATTCATATAATTTCCATTTTATCAAAAACAGATTCAAATCATTTCATATCACATGCATAAAAATCTCAATGATATCATATTCGCTCTTTTGCATATTTCAGAAACATGTCAAATGTTGCTCATGTCTATACTATTCATGTCAAAAACATTTCTTTTCTCTTTCATACATATCTCATAAGTGAATGCAAAACATATACTGAGGTTGTTTTTCACATTTTCTTTTTAAAACAACATGTACATTTTTTTTACAAACCAACCTCAATTTATTTCTTTTTATACAGGAATTTTAGAAAGCGCTCCAAGAATGACTCAAGCGCTCCAAGAACATTGCTTTCTTCTTGAAAGTTCTCCTTGAGACTTCTTTATGCAAGGCTATATGGCTGCCGTTGAGAACGTACGTCGACGTCTGTTCGTGGATCTCGTATCGGTGGTTCCTCATCCTCTTCCAGAATTGTCTGTGGCGCACCGTGTGCCAAAATCCAAGGATGGTGAGAGTTTCTTTCAGTTCTTTAAGGAGGAAATTCAACGCTCGGCAGAACCCTTTAGATTTTCCATTGTCTTGAAATTTCTTCGGAACCGTCCTTCCCTGGATGCTATTCGGGCATTCATTCAAAAACGCTGGAATCTTGATGGCATTCCAGTTGTTTCTAACATGTTGCATCCTCGGAACGTGTTTATAAGAATGACTTCGGAAGAAGACTACATGAAGGCCCTTTCACGTGAAGTTAATGATATTGACGGGATTCCATACCGTCCATTCCACTGGAGTCCAGATTTTAAGGAAGAAGAAGAGCCATCTATTGTACCGGTTTGGATCGTTTTGCTAGGTTTGCCTCCTAACTATTATCATGAGTCTTTTCTTAAAATTCTTACTGCTCCAATTGGTAGATTTATTAGACGAGATAATCCCACCCGTTGTGCCACTCGCACTGACGGTGCCCGTATTTGTGTGGAGATGGATGTTGCAAAGGATTCGTTATCTCATTTTTGGATTGAGATTCTTGGACTGGGGTCTAGCCGCAAACAAGAGATAATTTATGAAACTCTACCGGCGTTCTGTTCCAAGTGCAAAATACAGGGGCATAATGAAAGAACATGTCGCGCGGGGAAAAAGATTACGGGACGGAAAGTATGGGTTCGGCAACAAGAGCCAGTTGTGGAAGAACCGATTGTGGAAGCACCGAAGGAAACTAAGAATCTTCCAGTAGTTGAGGAAAAAGAAGGTGAAGCAAATCAAGATTCTGAGGCAAATTTGGAAATAGGTGATTCCTCCATACCTTTGATTGAGGAGTTGGAAACGGATAAGGATCATGGTGAGTCTCCTGTTATTGAGGTTCCTGCGGAGGCAGTCAATAATAAGGAGGTGGAGAGAAATGATGTAAGACTGGTTTGTTCTTCAACGTCGAATGAGGTGGACTCAAGTTTGAGGGAGGTGGAAATAGTTCCTTGTACTGAGGAGAGGGAGGTTGATAACTTGCAGGACGAAGAGGTTTGCTTGGAAGAAGGGTCGATGTTTGATCCGAAACCAAAGTTACATGCGGAAGTCTTCCTGCAAGATAAGGAATATCACACGGAAACAGAGGATGAGGTAGGGAAGAGAAAATACCATAAGTGGCAATTTGAGAAAATCAGGAGTTCCAAGAGGGTGATCACTCGTGCCAAAAAGTTATCTCAGTGATAGGGTCAATATTAGTTTGGAATATAAGGGGATTAGGTACTTCTAAGGGACGGTTAAGGAGTCTTCTGAATAAATGTAAGCCGAAGGTGGCAGTGCTGCTGGAACCATTTCAGCGTGTTGATAAATCTCAGATGTTTATGCGGATGTTTCATTTTGATAAGGTAATTACTAATGAGGATTTTGGTGGGAAAATCTGGGTATTTTGGAAAGCTGAAATGGACGTGTAGCTGGTCAGAATGGGAACACAGTTTGTGACTTTACGTATAGACGACGGCTCTTCACATTTTTTGGGTACTTTTATCTATACTAAGTGTAATAGATATGAAAGACAATTGCTTTGGGAGGAAATGAGTTCGGCTAGAATGGGTGTGGAGCCTTGTTTGTTTGCTGGAGATTTCAATATAATTCATTTGGATGTGGAAATATGTGGTGGTAGTCCAAGGACAAGAGCTGCAATGGATGACTTTAATAGATGGATTCACCAGGGCGGGTTGTTGGAAATGAATTCTCAAGGGAGAAAGTTTTCATGGTGCAATGGTCCGCATGGCTTATCTAGAGCTT
The DNA here is from genome assembly GCA_002916485.2 of Juglans nigra. Classification (NCBI taxonomy): domain Eukaryota; kingdom Viridiplantae; phylum Streptophyta; class Magnoliopsida; order Fagales; family Juglandaceae; genus Juglans; species Juglans nigra. The sequence continues at coordinate 9,190,874 of CM036134.1, read as the reverse complement.
GGGCTAAGTTGGATAGAGTGTTTCTTGATGCAAAGTTACTGATGGCATTTCCGAATTCATGGTGTTCGTATTTATCAAGGTTAACGTCGGATCATTGTCCCATGTTTATAGAATTCCTGAAAGATCCTTTTACTTATGGTCCCTCTCCATTTAGGTTTCAACAAATGTGGATTGAGCACCCTGATTTTATGAGCTTTGTACAGATGGTGTGGGATGAACCATCGGTAGGTACGAGACTCATGAAATTAGCTAGTAAACTGAAAAAGCTTAAGGTGGCTCTTCGTGAATGGAACAAGAGGGTGTTTGGGCAGACCAACGCTCAGATTGCTATTCTTGAAGAGAAGGTTGAGGGTCTTGAGCATTCCCTGCAAAGTAATTGGGATAATGAGGTCGAGAGGGAGCTTGTGAGGTACTCTACTGAGTTGTCTACTTGGAGACGAAGGGAAGATATAAGATTGGCTCAGATGGCTAAAATTATGTGGAGAATGGAAGGTGATCGGAACTTAAAATTCTTTCATGTTTGGTTATCCAATAAAAGGCATAGGAAAATTCATAAGTTGAGAACTACAGATGGGTTAGAGTTGAACTCACCAGAAGAAATTCATCTTGGGGCTGTTGAATATTTTTCGGAGTTCCTACAACGATCAAATCAGCCAAGAGAGTTGCCGGACTTAACTAATTTAATTTCGCCGGTTATTGAAGAAGAGGACTGTGATCGGCTTAGTTGTGTCCCTTCGTTGGAAGAAGTAAAATAGGCTCTTTCGTCTATTCCTATAAATAGTTCTCCTGGGCCAGATGGTTTTGGTGCGGGTTTTTTTATGAGCTACTGGGAGGTGGTAAAAATGGATGTTTTGGGTGCTATCTCAGAATTTTTTCTATCTAAAAGACTTCCGAGATTTTATTCGGCTTCTTTCATTGTGCTTATCCCGAAAGTAGATGTGCCTTCGGGGTTTGATAAATTTAGGCCGATAAGCCTTTGCTCAGTCTTCTATAAAATTTGCTCAAAAATTATTGTGAATCGTCTGACAGGTTTTCTCCCTAAATTGGTATCTTTTGAGCAAGGTGCCTTTATATCTGGGAGGAGTATATTTGAAAATATTAGTCTTACTCAGGAAATGGTTCATTCATTGAATAAAACATCTCATGGTGGAAATATTATGATTAAAGTTGACATGGCAAAAGCATATAATTGGGTGGAATGGAATTTTTTGCTGGAGGTATTGAGGTGTTTTGGTTTCCCTCCTCCATTTTGTGAACTAATTCATGCTTATATTTCGAATGTATGGTACTCTGTGATGCTAAATGGAACGACAAAAGGATTTTTTCAAGGGGGTCGGGGACTACGTCAGGGGGATCCCATTTCGCCTTATCTCTTTATCATTCTTCAGGAGGTACTATCTAGAATTTTAAAACATAGTTTTATGGAAAAAAAGATTGGAAAATTTTCCCAAGCTAGAGGCACTCCTCATATTTCACATCTTATGTATGCTGATGACATTGTGATTTTTTTGAATGGAAGAAAGAAGTCGGTCAGGGAATTGTTAGGGGTATTTGCAAAGTACGAAGATTGGTCAGGACAAAAAATTAATAAAGAAAAGACGGCTATATTTTATTCGCCAAAAATTTCGTTGGTCCGAAAGAGAGCTCTTAAAAGGCTGACAGGGTTTTCTGAAGGCTCGTTTCCTTTTAAATATCTAGGGGTCCCGATTGTCTTGGGGTGTCTTAAGCATGAGCACCTGGAGGATATGGTTAACAAAGTCTGGAACAAAATCAGTGGTTGGAAAATGAAAATCCTATCTGTAGGAGGCCGGTTGATTCTTCTTCGGCATGTGCTTTCTAGTATGGCTTTACATATTTTTGCAGTGTTGCAGGTCCCGCAATCAATTATTAAAGAGTTAAATCGCATGATGAGCACATTTTTTTGGGGTGAGGTAAATGGCAAAGGGAAAAAAAAGTGGGTGGCATGGGATAGTATTTGTAAACCAATAGAGGAGGGAGGATTGGGATTGCGTAATTTAGAGGACATGCAAAAAGCATTGCATATGCGGTTTGCATGGAACTTAATTCAAGGAGAGTCTCTGTGGGCTAGGTTCTTTAAAGGAAAATATGTGGCATCTTCACCTTGGTGTCTCAGTGATAGAAAAAAAGGAACGAGATTTTTGGAAAATGATTATTAAATGCATTCCTTGTGTCCTTAATAATGTAAAGTGGAGAGTTAGAGATGGGAACATTCTATTTTGGTATGATAAATGGAGAGATGGGGGTCCATTAATTGATGAGTTCCAGATAGTGGGTAATCTGATGCTTAAAGTTAAAGAGTGTAAATTGTCTAATAGTTGGGATGTGGAACTGTTGAGCACGATAGTGGGACAAGATAAGTTGGAGGAAATTATTGAGGCTTTAGCTGTTTGTAAGGAAGGGTCTGATGTATTGATCTGGATGAAGCATGAGAGTGGGAATTTTTCTACTAAATCCGCTTGGGATTGCATTCGAATACAAGGCTCTAGTATGAAGTGGCATCCTTGGATGTGGCACAAGTTGCTTCCACTTAAGATTTCAGTGTTGATGTGGAAAGCATGGAACAATGCTTTGAGTGTAGATGATCGTCTTCGACGTATTGGAATCCCGGTAGTTTCTCGTTGTGACTGTTGTGACGAAGGTAAGTATGAGGACCAAAACCACATACTTTTCGAAGGTGAGTTTGCAAAGGAATTATGGCATTATTATGGAGCTATCTTTGGTCTTCCTCTTGGGCTTACTTGGAAAGAGACGGCAATAATTTGGTTTCGACGAGCGTCCTCAGTATCTCAAGTGGGAATCATAGTGGGGCTTTTACCTTCCATTATTACTTGACATCTTTGGAATAGAAGATGTAATGCTCGCATGGAGGGTAGTATTCAATCTATTAGTTCGGTCGGGCTTTCTATTAGAAGTTGGATACTTTTAGTAAGTCGAGATACGAAAAAGGTTAGGAAATGTTCTATACATGACTTACAGATTTTGAATATTCCGGCTTTGGTTCATGATAGGAAGTTTTTAAAGATAGTTGCTTGGCAAAAGCCAGCTCAAGGGTGGTTTAAGTTGAATACAGATGGAAGTAGTCTTGGTAACCTAAGTTCTTCAGGAGTGGATGGTATTATTAGAAATGATCGAGCCTATATGGTTTACGCCTTCAATTCTTATATTGGTTATGGTTCTAATAATAGAGCTGAATTGTTAGCTGTTTTGCAGGGTCTCAAAGCCTGTAAGGATCTGGGGATTAATTTTGTGGAAATTGAATTAGATTCTCAAGTAGTAATGTCGTGGTGGAATAGGCGAAGGTGTAGGGTGTGGTACCTGGAAGATTTTTGGGAAGAGACTCTAGCACTTATGGATTCTATGGTGTGCATAGTTAGACATGTTTATAGGGAGAGTAATAAAGTTGCTGATTGGTTGGCACAGAGTGGTGCGACTGGATTGACCTCTGAATGGAGATTTCCCAGGGATGTGCCTAGGTTGCTTCAAGGATTAATCTGTTTGGATTTATTGGGTTTGCCATCTTTGCATTGCTGTTAGTGTCTTTATTCATGTGGCTTTTTGGTTGGATTGGTAAGATTTTATGTTTTTATGTTTTTGAGTTAACGTTGATTGTGGTTTTTTTTACAGGAATGGTTTTCTTTAGTATGTTTTGTCCTGATGTAATTTTCTTTTGGTAAGAGGTTTTCAATTATTTTGACACCTAGTTTAGGATCTTCATGCTTATCTGTATCCCCAGGTGCCGGTCTGTAACCACGATTTTTCTTCGCCACAAGTGAGGGTTTATTAATAAAATTTGGGACAAGGTCACTCATGGACAGGTGAATTTAGCTCTTCTATAAAAAAAAAAAAAAAAAAAAAATTCTTCTTATGCAAATCTAGCATAGGAACCCCACTTATCTGGACTTCTTAGCTTTTCAAAAATTTCCTCAAAAGTGTCGAACAAAAATTAATCGTCACCTATAAAATAATCACGTAATTTCTGTAAATTTTCAGTCGATCACGTACTTCAAAATTTAAGCCTAAAATGTTAGAATGAACTATTTTAATTTCTCAAAAACTTAAATTTCCAATCCCTAAAATATCATCACTTCCCAAATTCTTCAGTATCCAACTTGACCTTTGACTAAAATATTAAATTCTAACTTATTTACTACTGAAGAATCAAACTATCAAATTTAATACTAAATAGAATAATCACACCAAAATATTTTAAATTATATAACAATAATTATTTAATAAACTAGATCATAATAGAATTACAACGTTATCGTTTACCTTTAAAAGAAGCTTTACTAGAAATAAATTTTAACTTACTAAAAATCATTTCTGTAAACATGGAAAACTTATAATTTACAAATACATGTTAAAGGTTTAAAACACAGTGATGAAACTTGAAATTCGTAGATAATAATGATTTTTTTTTAATTATATTAGATTGACTATGCAAAGGCTTTTGAATATCTATATAAACACACACACACACACACACACATATATATGTATATATATATATACACAAAAATTTAAAATTAACAAAATGACAAGAAAACAAAGAAAGGAAGTGTAGGAGCTTTGACCAAACCGTGTGTATGCGTGGAGGGGCAAGGCGCGGTGGGTTGGCTGGAGGAGCTACGGTGGTGTGATTGGAGTGCAACAGAGGTGTACGACAGTGGGGTTACCTACACTGGACGGCGAGAGTGAGAGAAAGACGCACGGTGAGAGAAATGAGGGAGAGACCGAGTGGGAAGAACTGCCAACGAACCAAAAAACGTGAGCTTACCAAGAAACCTGAATGGCGTGCGGCGGACAGGGGTGATGGGGAATCCTCACCGGCAGTTTCTATGGGGGGTCGCCACGCGGATTAGCTTTCGGTGGAGGGTGAAGGTGGCAGCTTAAGGTGGCCGAATGGTGCTCTGTTTTTGGATAACGAAAACAGGGGATTTCAAGGCTTGCAAACAGAGGCTACGGGGCGTTGGGCGGTAGCTTCATGTGGCTGGGCACGGTGGTGAGGTCCGGACAGAGGTTCTCCGTGGAGCGTGGATGAAGTGGTGCGGCAACAACGGGCAGTACAGTGGGTGATGGAAGCTATGGTTGCCGACAAAGATCCTTGCTAGCATAGTGGAGAGGGGATCTCGGTTTGGCCTTCTGTGAAGAGGAGAATGAGTGGCACTTAGTCTAGGGTTGAAGTTGATTAACATATATATAGACTAAAAATAGAAAACAGATCAAACCTAAATAAAAGGGAAGAAGGAACTTGCATGGAAATGGAAAAAAAAAAAAAAAAAAAAAAAACGGTGTGAACTCGTGAACCCGTGCAACGGATTGCATGAACTCGTGCGACGTATTTTGGAAATGTTTTCCACGTGCATGGTCTGGCAGTGGCTGGGTCTTACAATAATACCAAGTTTCCTCTCAATTTTGCTCCAAACTACAATGGTGTTATGACTTGGGTTGCATTGCGATCGTACAAGCACATGATCAAAGGGATTGAAAGTAGTAAGAAGGGTTTTGGGGGGGGGGGGGGGGGGGGGGGGGGAAGATAAAAAACACACAATGGAGAAAATAAAGAGAGCTCATTCGAGGCGTGACTGAGCAATAGCTCAACTTGATAATTCGCTAGCTTAACCCTTGGTAGATATCATCCAATCTAGAGAGATTTGCCTTTCCAGATAGCTAGACTAGTTTTAAGGCTCGTTTGGATGGTGAAAGTGTCTTATCTCATCTCATATCATCTCATCATTACAACTTTTCTAAATTTCCATACAAAATATAATAAAAAATTTAACTTTCTCAAATTCTAAATCAATAATAATATTAAAAAATAATATTCTAATAATATTTTATTAAAACTTTCATCTCAACTTACTATCCAAATCTCACTTTAGACACCTCGCAGTGACAGCTCTAACCTAGCTAGTGGATCAGTTTTATTTTTCAGAATTTTAATTTTTAATAAGAGTTTTAGTTATATTGGATTATAATAAGCACTAAAAACACTCAAGATTTCACTTTTTAAGAAGAAAATAATACTCAAACTCAATTAATGATAACCTTTATTTTTGGTATAGTCGTGGTAATAAGCTCGAGGGTTACAATTCTAAAATCAAGCTTTTAAAAATCTGCAAATTCTACATTTACAAACACTAAGAACACTATATATTAACCTGCCTATAAAAACTAACTCTAGGAAGGATGCCTAATTCTTGTCAATCTCAAAGCTGAATCCAACCTGCAATCATTCACACGGCCAGTTTTGACATCTGATCAGTAGCCTTAAAGTCCAGATTTCGTTTGGACGAACAATCATTGTTAGTAAGACTTCAATTCGTTTGAGAGAATTTTCGTCCTTTCCCATATATTATCTTATAATGAAGTCCTTCAAAACTCCGAAAGAGCTGTGCAGTCCATGCATGCGAGGCAGATCAATGTTGCTACCGATTCTAGAAGCCAACAGCCAAATGATCAGGCTTTGAGTACTGGCTCTCTCATGAGATATTGTAATTGCATGCCCAATGTGGTGTCTGGGAATGGCTGGCACCTCAATGTGTGGAGCTTGGGATTTCTCTTGTACACGGACACATAATCGAAGGGTGAAGTGTTTTGAAAAAACGATGACAATAAAGTAAAATCAAACAAGGGAAAAACAAGTAATTACACACGATACGGTATTTACGTGGTTCTGCAAATTACCTAAGGCCACGAGAGCTGCAGAGAATTTGTATTTCTTGAGGAATCACAATACAATAGTATGAGACAACTACTGTTCACGCTAGAACAATCATAAGTCAAGAACAAAACTATTTTATACATCATGCAGCGGAAACCCTAAAAACATAAGAAATAGTGATGTTCGCTCAAGCGGTGTGTCGAGCCCTTATCGAGCGAACCTGTTTCCTGCAATTGCTCGAGCCATGTGTCGAGCGGCTCTTCAAGCGAAGCTCTCTGACTTACCTCCACGCGAGCTGTGTGTCGAGCGAACTCTCTCTGACTTGCCTTTACTTGAGCTGTCTGTCGAGCTATCTTTGAGCAAAACTCTTTGACTTGTATTCGCTCGAGCGGCTAGACGCTCCGCTCGAGTGGTGTGAACTAGACTCCATAATACTCAACAATACTCCCACTTGGAGATTGGTACACCCACAATATTGCCCTCTACCTCAAACATGATATCCTCCACCTCTGCAACTCACTCCTCCTGTCTTCATGCTAGAAAACCAACTGAAGTTGCGCACAACTTTAGTTTCTTAAGTGTAACACCCTTTGTCAACATATCAACAAGGTTCTTACTTCCACAAATTTTCTCAAGTAACAACTGTCCATCATCTAACAATGATCGTATAAAGTGATACCTGATCTGAATGTGCTTAGTCCTGGAATGAAATGCTGAGTTCTTGGCAAGGAATATGATACTCTAACTGTCACTGTAGAGAGTGCCATTCCGATTCTTTTTACCCAATTCCTCCAAGAAGCCATGTATCCAAACCATCTCATTTGCAGCTTCTGAAACTGCAATATACTCAGCTTCTGTAGTAGATAAAGAAACTGTCTTCTGTAGATTGGAACCCCATGAAATTGCAGTACCACCCAAAGTGTAAACAAACCCAGTGGTACTTTTTTTGCTATCAGTATCTCCAGCTAAATCAGCATCAACATAGTCCTGCACCTCTAAGTCATCTCTTGAGAAACACAAGCACGTTTCTAAGGAGCCTTTTAGGTACCTCAAAATCCACTTCACTACTTCCCAATGTTGTTTTTCAGGATTACTCATGTATCTACTCACAACTCCCACTGCATGGGCAATATTTGATCTAGTGTAAACCATAGCATACATAAGTGAACTAATAGTTGAGGCATAAGGAATCTTACTCATATAGTCTTGTTCCTCTTCTGACTTTGGTACCTGATCCTTGCTGAGCCTGAAGTGACTACCCAAGGGTGTGCCAACTGGCTTGGCCTTGTCCATATAGAACCTGTTGAGTACATTTTTCACATACTCAGCTTGTGAGGGTCTCAACATGCTTCTGACGTTGTCTCTAACAATTCTCATGCTAAGGATTTGCTTTGCAGCTCCCAAATCCTTCATTACAAATTGCTCTGACATCTGCTTCTGCAGATTATTGATCTCATCAATATTAGCCCCTACAACAAGCATGTCATCCACATATAGTGACAAAATAATGTAAGAATTGTCAAATTGCCTGACATAGCAGCAGTGATTTGCCTGACATCTGATGTACCTTGCACTGCACATGAAGCTGTCAAATTTATTGTATCATTGTCTAGGAGCTTGTTTTAGGCCATACAAGCTCTTCTTCAGTCTGCAAACTGAACCTTCATTTTCCTGTACCACAAACCTCTCAGGTTAGTGCATGTAGATGTCTTCTTCAAGATCTCCATGATGAAAAGCTGTCTTTACTTCTAACTGCTTAAGAAATAGATCTTTAATAACAACCATAGCCAAAACTAACCTGATGGTTGTGATCTTTACCACAGGCGAAAAAATCTCAAAGTAATCAATACCTTGTTTCTGCTGAAAGCGTTTTACAACAAGTCTGGCCTTGTACTTCTTACTACCATCATGCTCAATTTTCATCCGATACACCTACTTGTTGTGCAATATCTTCTTCCTCGATGGAAGTTCTGTTAACTCCCATGTCTGATTCCCTAGCAATGAATTCATCTTGTCCTTCGTGGCCAACTTTCACTTGCTAGAATTTTCATCTTGCAAGGTTTCTTGGTAACTCTGCAGTTCTCCACCATTTGTCAACATAATATAATTCAAATTCGGTGAGAAATGTTGTGTAGGACAAATAGTCCTAACTGACCTGTGAACTGTAGGTGTAGGAGTGGATGACTCTGGATCTAACTGCGGAATAATAGGAATGGGTGTACTGGACCCACTCTCCCCGCCACTCATTTCTCTACACTGCACTATGGCCTCTGGTAGACATCCAAACTCACAAACTCAGACTCCTAAGGAGCTGTTTTAGCAACTGTACTAGACTTGTCCTTGTACACAATCTTCTCATTGAAAATCACATTCCTGCTTTTATAATCTTCCGACCCTGATCATCCCAGAAACGATAGCCAAATGCTTCGTCTCTATAGCCAATGAAATAACATTTCCTTGACTTAGTCTCAAGTTTACTATGAGCATCATAATAAATAAGAACATAAGAAAGACAGCCAAAAGTTTTAAGATGAGAAAATTTGACCTCTTTCCCCTCTAAGCCTCCTCAGGCAGTCCACAATCCAATGGAACTGATGGCCCTCTGTTTATCAAGCATACTATAGTGCTAACTGCATCTGCCCAGAAAGTAGATGGTAGCCCAGCGTGCAGACTCATGCTTCTAGCACGCTCATTTATGGTTCTATTCATGCGTTTAGCAATTCCATTTTGCTGTGGTGTCCCAGGAATGGTCTTCTCCATTCTGATACCCTGAGTTGCACAATACTCCTTGAACCCACCATCAATATACTCACTACCATTATCAGACATCAAGCATTTCAACTTCAAGCATGTCTCTATCTCAACCATAGCCTTTCAAATTTTGAACACATTAAATACATCAAATTTATATTTCAAAAAATAGACCCATACCTTCATGCTGTGGTCATCAATAAATGTGACGTAGTAAAGAGAACCTCCAAGAGATGCCACTGGGGAAGGTCCCCACACATCAGTGTGCACAAGATCTAGTTTCCCTTTCTTCAGTGTTCTGCCACTTTTCAAGAAATTGACATTCTTTTGTTTCCCCATAATGCAACTCTCACACATACTGAGATTAACTGACTTCAGTTATGGTAGCTTGCCTCTAGTTAGAAGTTCTTTCATGCCCTTCTGACTTATATGGCCAAGCTTGTAATACCACAAATTTGTTGTGCTCTCTGCAATGGTAGTAGCAATAGTATTATTCAAGCCAGTAGTCATATAGAGTATACCAATTTTCTTACCCCGAGCCAGTACCAATGCCCATTTGGTGACCTTCCAGGTGCTATCTGAAAACACCATTGAATGACCACAATCAGCAAGCTACCCAACAGAAATGAGATTTTTCTTCAACTCAGGAATGTGTCTGACCTTCTGCATGGTCCATTTGTTCTTGTTAGGAAGTGCAACGTCAATGTCTCTCATCTCTACTACATTCAAAGCCTCTCCATCAGCCAAATACACCTTCCCAAAATTACCTGCAACATAGTTATGCATTATTTCCCGATAGGAAGAGTATGGAAGGAAGTCCCTGAATCAAGTATCCAATCATCAACTGGACTATGAACTGCAAGTAATAGTGCATTATGTACTTCTTTAGTTACCACATTAGTACTATCATTTTCGGTCTTCTTGACATTTTTGCAATTCTTCTTAATGTAGTCAGCATTGCCACAATTCTAGCACGTTGCCTGCTGACCAGGCTTTAACTTGCTCTTGTCCTTATTCTTTGATTTTGATCTGCCTTTATTTGAGTTCCTGTCTTGTGCTCTCCCTTGAGAGTCAACATTCAGCGCTGAACTCGAACCCGAGGTCTCGCTTGAATCTCTCCTGCACACCTCCTCAGCCAAAATCAAATCATGGATATCATCATATTTCAACTTGGACTTACCGACAGAGTTACTGATAGCCATTCTCATGGCTTCCCAACTATTTGGCAGTGATGCCAGTAGTATCAGTCCACGTATCTCATCATCAAATTCAATTTCAATAGACGACAATTGATTTATGATAGTATTAAAATCATTCAGATGTTGTGCAACAGACGTACCATCTTCAAATTGAATAACTTTTTCATTAAATGTACCTTGTTATTCGCTAACGGCTTTTCATACATACTTGACAAAGCCGCTATGAGATTCGCAGTCGTCTTCTCCTTGATGATGTTGTGTGCAACGAATCTCGATAGGGTTAACTGAATAAGCCCCAGAACCTGTCAATCTAATAGGTCCAATCAGCAACTGACATGTTGTCCGGCTTCTTCCTCAACTATGAAAGATGAAATCTTTTTCCATATAAGTAATCCTCTATCTGCATCCTCCAGTATCCATAATACGTGCTATCAAACTTCTCTATCCCCGATGCCTTCACTTCCTCTCTAGCCATCGTTTTTCCTCAGATCCGAATCTTGGCTCTGATATCAATTGTTATGAAAAATGATGACAATAAAGTAAAATCAAACAAGGGAAAAATAAGCAATCACACATGATACAATATTTACATGGTTCGGCAAATTACCTACATCTACGGGAGCAAGATTTGTATTTCTTGAGGAATCACAATTCAATATTATGGGATGGCTACTATTCATGCTAGAACAGTCACAAGTCAAGAACAAAACCATTTTATACATCATGCGTCGAAAACCCTAAAAAATCAGAAATAGTGATGTTCGCTCGAGCGGTGTGTCGAGCCCGCATCGAGCGAACTTGTTTCTCGCAATTGCTCGAGCCATATGTCGAGCGGCTTTTCAAGCGAAACTCTTTGACTTCCCTTCGCTCGAGCTGTGTGTCGAGCGAACTCTCTCTGACTTGCCTTTGCTCAAGTAGTCTATCGAGCTGTCTTTGAGCGAAACTCTCTGACTTGTATTCGCTCGAGCGGCTAGACGCTTAGCTCGTGCGGTGTGAACCAGACTCCATAATACTCAACATGAAGGTGCACGATTTTGGGACACTACGGCTTGTAGTTCTACAATTTTGGGACTGTTTCAAACCTTGGAGATGGTGAAGGTGCACTATAATCTTTAATGATCCCAAGGGCTGTACGCTTGCAGCCATGTTGGGGGTATTGAGTCTATTTCTGGTTGTGTTAATTAGGGGTGTAACTGGTCCAGTCCGGTTCAGTTTTGGAAAAAATCTAGGACTGAACCGGTATGTACCAGTTTTGTATTTTTCAAAACTGATTACGCTCCGGTTACCCTCATAAACCGGTACCTCCGGTTTTACCGGTTTTCGGTCCGGTCCAATTTTTCGCTTTTTTTTAAATGTAAAATAAATATAATAACGTATTACTTCTAATGATAAAATTTTATTAATAATTTAATATATATATTATGTTTAAAGCATATGATCAATTAAATTTTCATCTTTAGATTTTAAACTTTTATTTTATAAATTATAATAATATTATCTTATATATAATTATATTAATAACAATAATCAAAACAAAATACAAATGTTCATATTTAGATTAACATTTTATGTTATAATTTATAAATTATAATATGAAATTATTTCATATGGTGATATAATTATATAGTTATATATAAAACTTATATATATAAATATTTTGTATAATATATAAAATTAAATGTATATATATGATATTTTTTTTCTAACCTGTCCGGTTCGTTTTCGGTCCGGTCCGGTCCTAGAATC
>CM036134.1:9062650-9173493 GCA_002916485.2 Juglans nigra | reverse complement strand
GGCTAGGAAACATGGCTGGGAGCATGCTGCTAAAGCTTCTATCTGCTGTACTTCTGGATATTCGTCGCGTGCCCTTGAAGGACTTGGATATTACTCGTGTTTGCGAATGGCGCGATGCACTGAAGGAAGTTCTCGCAGCTGGCTTTGACGTGGGATTTCTACTTGGTCATATCCGCCCCATGATTGTGGAGTTTCACAACCGTCCATCAGAGCTGGAGCTTGCGGAGTTGGAGGCCACAATTACGAAGAAAGAAGCTGAACTGTTGGAGCTAAGGGCCAGGAAGGACAGACTTGCTGCCGCCTGTTCTTTTGGAGTTGGATCTTGTTTTGACCATATACTTATTTAGTGTTTCTGTAATAACTAGGTGAAACTTTACACAATTTTCTGGTTTTATTTGTTTTTTGGGACTGTTTGATTAAGGAGTTTCGTGAGTAAGAATTTATATTTGGTTATTGTATGTATATTAGGACGAATGTTATTTGTTTGGCAGTTATGCAAAAGTAAATATTAGTTGAAAATATATCATTTGATTCATGCTGTAGTGATTTTAATAGTGGGGAAAGTTGTTGTTGGGTTTGTAGAGCCTGATAAATTATTGTGGCGGCCCAACTTGATGATCCGATCCGAAAATGATTTGTTATGGTTTATGAGTGGATTTTGGCACTATTTTTTACTTAGGAAGCACCAGACATAAAATTTGCTTAACGTTTGCTCGACATTGAGTTAGAAAGTTTACTCGACAGTTGTTCAACTCGGAACTCGAGCGAACTAGAGAGTTCACTCGATGTATGCTTAATACTCTGCTTGAGTGAATATCGCATAAAAATGAAAATTAGAATTTCATTCTTGTAACCCTATAAATATACTTATTATGAACAGTGTGACCATTCTGAACAATAAAATTTCGCTCCAAAGTATATTTTATAATTTCTCAGTATAATAAAATCTTATGTAGCTCCGTGAATGTAAGCATGTTGCCTAATCATGTAAATTTATATCATGTGATTGATTGTTTGTTTATTTCTTATTTACTTTTACTTTTCTGTCATCTTTTTCCCAACAGTTGTCGTTTCCTCCGGCTAGCTATGCCAAAGAATAAAATGTAACAACAATGCGTGCATACACGTGCGTGGTTTTGTTTAAGCAATAGAGTGCATTTCTGAAATAGAAAATGCTATAGGTCTTGAGACATTGTCCTGATAATATTTTTTGACTTTTTTTTTTACTCAATGATTAATGAATTGTTTTTTTTTAATGATGTTGTGAGGTTTTTTTTTTTTTTTTAATGTTTAAAGAGATTAAAAAAATACATAAAAAAAGAAAAGAAAAGAAAAGTGGATTACACTTCTCGGGACACATTGTTGGTAGCCCTAGGATGAGTATTTGACATTTGGTACTTAATTAGGAGAAAATCTATTAGAGTAGCAAAGCATCTCCCTTACTTCGAGCAATTGACTTTATCTTTAGGCCAGCAAACTTTACTACGAGCTCTATCTGCCTTGATCCTTCATGAATATGGAAGGGCATTCTCAAATCGAAGACATTCTTAGAAGAGGTGGTTGCTTCATGCACTGTCAGCAGAGTATCGGTTACTGAACTGTATCCTCGATAGTGTAAGCAGCAGAGGATTCCTTATAACCTGCCATACTTAGTTGCCAAGGGCTTGAGGGAAACTGATGGACTGGAGATTCCGAGAAGCAAAACGGCGAAACTCTTATTAAATTTGACTCGGGCCGATTTACCTGCTTAGTACCATTCTCCTCACATAAGAGCGTAGGTACATTACATCCTGCTCCGTGTAAGTTGAGTGAATAAAATTACTGGTTTTAAAGTATAAAAGGTCAAAATAATGATGTATTACCCTTGAATATTTTCCAAAATATGATATATATTTTGAAATTGATGGTATTGATTTATTTTCGAAATTAAGTATTAAAAAAAGTATTATGGATAGAAAATAATACTCCACTTACATAAAAATTATGTTATCTTTCAAATTGTTATATTTCTTTTAGATGTTATTATTAATTTATTACCCAAACCAATAATAGTTGTTAAATGACAATTCTATTTTATTAGTATTTTTCTTTTAATTTAAATTTTCAAATTTTTTATTATTTTTAATTACTGACTATGATCAACAACGATGTCAAATCATGTTCGTAGGACTTATGTTATTTACTTACCGATTATATGAATTAATTTAAATACGATTAGTTTAATTGAATCAATCAGATTTATCTATATAAATCTCGAGTGAAATGCTATAATTCACATAATTTATTTAACTATAATTTTTTAGTAGATTTATTTAAATACGATCTGTTTTAACTAATATCATATAAATGAATTGATCTCATTCCTATATTTATGTTAATTCAATTAACATAATTTATATATAATATATTAATAATTATATAAATTATTCATAATTCAACCAAATTGATGAAAAAATATTTACTAATAATACCTAAAAAGAGTTAACTTGAGTTTGAAACTGAAAAGTGTTGACGTTGTCCAACATAGAATTTATTAAAATTACAAGAATTAATTATAAGTTTTACGAGTAAACTTGTTTATTAATTATATTTTATTGACTATTAATTAAATACATTTATATTAAATTTAAACTCAAGATAATTTAGCTATCGTTTATCTAGCTCTCACACGTGGGCCACCTATCTTCTTATTTGAAATTTCCAAGGGAACAAGAAGTTATTTGAGTTTGACCGACGAATGACGCTTGACATGACACTAGAAACTTAAAATATTAAAAATAAAAAAAGTTACGTACTTGACTTGCTTCATTACATAGCAGTCAACTCGGTCAGTCCACAGCACCTGTATCGAATGTGTCGTCGTATGGAAAATGATAAGATTATATTCTCGTACTACTTATTTATTATTATTTTTATATTTAATTTATTATTTTATTTAATAATTAAGAAAATAATTAGTAGTAAATTTATATATTTTTTAATTTTTTAATAATTAAAAATATTAAAAAATATTTTAAATAAAATAATAAATAAATAAAAATATTATAAATAATAAATAAATAATATATAGATAAATAGTAAGTCTACCACTACCGCCGTCGTATATGGCAATATGCTGTAAAGAGTTATTATTTTTTCGGCAGAAATTCTATGGCCAACCGGCCTGCGTCTCCGTTGCGGCATCATACTGCCACGTCGGCTAATATTATTAAAAAAAAAAAAATGAAATAGACAAAGGAGGGAAATTGAAATGAGTCTGTCTTCTCACTATGGCCATCGTTGCTTGAGCAAAACCAGAGAGTTCCAATGAAGCTGAAGCATTCTGTCCTTGGTCGTCGTTGTGGATGAAGGATTCCAGTTGTTGCGGTTGCCATCGTCACATAGCTGAGTCGCAGTCTCCGTCTTCACATAGCTGAGTCGCGGTCGTCGTTGTGGGTGAGAGAGAGGTCTGCGGTCTCCGTGAGAGGTCCACTGTGATTTGGTTCTTCAAGACCCAGTACCCAGTCGAACATTCTTGGTGACATTCTTTACACATTTCTTCAGATTTCCAAACAAATTTCGTTTTAAAAATTTTCTGAATGAGGTGCTCTGGTATTAGACATGTTGTTGGGTACTTTGCTCGAGTACTGCAGAGTGCTGGAGTGGATCTGTCACAGGCCGTCATCTCATCGAGGAGGTAATAACAAGTTCTTACCTTTGGCCAAAAAAGTGATCTTTTTAACTATAAATTCTAGCCGAGTTCCTAATTAATTGATCAGCACCAATTTTTATGATATTTCTTTTCTGTTTGTTTTGCTACTTCAGTCAGTTCAGTAAGGCGGTGAATTGGATGAATAAACTATTCACCATTTGCGTATATATTGAACTGATAGCATTATGAGAACCGCTGGGTTGGTTGAACTATTTTAAAGTGAACATTTGCTAATATACAACACCCTTTTTTCACGAAAGAACTGAGATTTTTTTAGAGTTGTTTGTGTAATACCAAAATGAGTTGCTCTTGCAAGGCTTGAGCTTTTCAGGATTTTTGTGCTAGTTGATCAGGTATTCTATTGTTGGCTTATTCTTTACCAGCAGAGTCTATATATTAAGGTACTGCTAAAACTCAAGTTTACTTCTTTCTTTCTTGAAGTTGCTTGTACTACTTTGGAACTTGGTTGTGAACCAGCAACTATGTTGTCATGTAAAAACATCCTGTAGTTATCAGCGAATGCAACAGGTCAATTTTACAAGCTGCCCACTCTCAAATAAAAAAAAAAAAAAAAAAAAAAAGGAAAATGCTTCTCCCACATGGAGAAGCTACCGAGAGAACCTATTGATTTCTTCTTCTTCTTCTTCTTCTTTTTTTTTTTTTTTTATTTAATGGTTTAACAAACATTTTTTAATGTGTGTATTTCTTATCAAATGTTTAAAGATATCGAGCCTTATCTTCCAAATCTCATGCTAGTGTGTCCTTTCTAGAGTTTTTTGATAAATATGTATCACCAAACTATTCTAGACATTAGTGTAGCCGTGCTCTGAGAAACAGTGATTGCAAGTTAAGAAAGTGTAAGTTTGCAAAAATTTAAAATATTTAAATAGTATTATCGATATTTCATTCATATTTGAATATTTTTCGTTACAGATGCAATTTGAGTTGGATAGATCACTACTGGTGCAACCTGACGGGGTTGGATCATAACCGGCACAATGAGATGGTTTAATTTTAATATTAAGATACTTTTTGTGTATTGAATGTAATTCATGGAAAGAATGATGAAGATCCTTTTGTATGCTGTGTATTGTAATCGCAGTCATGGAATGTATTGGAAGTATATTATGTATTGGAACTGAGTTTGATGGATGTAATTTGAGAAATATATGAGTGTAATTTGATGGCTCTATTGTGAGAAATATATAGCAGGTGTGGTATTAGATTAGAAATGATGGCTTGTTTCTTGTATATTGCAGGTGTGGTATATGAGTCCTACTTTTTCCCCTCCCTCCACGCTCTTTGCTTGAGTCGGACTATAGAATATGTTCATGTAATAATGCTTGTCCTTCCATAGCCCCCAATCACAATGGTGTTCATGCACCGACATTGACATGTAAAACACATTGGAGAACTTATTTCTCTTATGTGGTACGAAAGTGTTACAAAGTTTTTAAGCAGTACGAAAGTGTGTGGCGCCATACCTGTATTGTTAACTCCTTCAATGCCAAAGTGAGGCCCCAAAGTTACTCAATAGAGAAATTTAAGCAATCACAAACTCAGTTGACTTGAGCAAAATCCCATTACAAACTAGTTAGATTAAAGAACATGAAAAGTTAAGCAAGAACATAGAAAGTTTGGATGTACATAATATTAATAACTTAGATACTGTCAAATACCAAACAACATATACCAAGTTCCAAAATCTCCTAGATACTACTACATAACATGACACAACAACTACAAAAGCTCAATAAAGCCGAAGTAACGTGCGTGAATGCCTTATTTCAACTTCTTGCTCCAGAAGCCCCAGCCCCAACTCTCTCTTCTCGATCTCATCCGCTCTCTTACAAATTAGCTCAATCTTCCTCTTCTCGATATCATTGAGTTTTTTCTTGAGCTCTTTCTCCTTTCTTAACAGTTCATTGTGTCTTTCTTGAAGTTGGAGCTTTAATTATAGAATAGTACTTCAAAATCAGCTTCAACAAAAATGATGATCAGAATGCAACCAAAACAATTCAAACTCTGAAATCTTAACAAATTTCTCTCCATCATTCTAAAAGTGGGGCCAATGGAAAATTATGCATGCTGCATAGGAAAGGGAAGTAAACAAAACAACGTAATATATGCCAAGCAAAGGATCTTGGTATTGCTTTGTTAGTGCAGCATATTATAATATCAGAAAAGGGTGCATGGCAGCTCAGGACAGGAATCAAGCAAACAATGTTTCTGATATCCATTTAACAAAAATTATAGAATAGCATTTCAAACAGCAGACCCAATTAAAACTAATTTAGTCTAGAACCTGAAAATACACAAAAGTTAACTATATCAATTAGAGAACACAAACAGAAAAGTCACAAAAAAAAAAAAAAAAAAAAAAAAAAGAAAAGAAAGAAGAAGCTATTTTTATAGCCATTTTATAAAAATAAAATGTGTTATAGAATAGCACATTTTTACAACTTCAATCAAACTAGCATTTTTGGGTCAATCTATTTATGCTAATTTCATCACCAGCACATAACGAACCTGAATAGATATCCCCAGCACTTGAGATGCAAATAGTTCATCCTAGGAATTCTAGCAAGAATATGAATAGATATCTCATCAGGGAGACTGGAAATCAGTCTAGAATTCTCCTCACAAAAGCTTGACGACAACTTTTGCCGCTTGCAAATTTCACTTTGTGAAACCTCATATGGCTCTCCCCAAGAGTTTTTTAGGCTCAATACAGTCCCCATCGAAGTCTTCAGAATTTAATCAAAAACTAAACTCAAACAGCTTCTTAAACGAATCAGTTTGGTAATGTTAACAGTTTTAACTTCTAAGCATATCTGAGCTCAACACGCTAAAAGAAAGAATGAAATAATGGTATCAGAATCAATGTCAAAGGTCAATTATAAAAAATACACTGGCAGTTCCTACATATATTGGTTAGACTGTATCATGTTCCTACATATATCTCCATATTGCTACAGAAAGTAGTTTGTAAAACTCAATTAAAAGGCAGAAAAATCACAACATGAACCTCCATTTTGTTATACCTTTCGTGTTTTCAGATTTGATAAATACATCAAGGAAAAGGAAAAAAAATGTAGATTACTATCCCACCAAAATCATCGGTTAACAGAACTCTTTCATTTCCAGTGAGGAAGACGAATGAAGGTGAAAGACGCTCCAGCTTCGAAGGGACTGCATCGTCGGTTTCATGGGTTGATTTCGATGGTAAGAGATGGAATGGGTGAATCGAATTAGGTCTGGAAATGAGGGGAAGGAATCGAAGGAGGAAATGGGGAATGGGAAAGGGGGAAATGAAAGGGAATAGAAATCGAAGGAAACGGTGTCGTTGCGTTTTGCCACGTGGGACGCGACGCCGCAACGGGGACGCAAGCTGGTTGTCTATAGAATTTTTATTTTTTCGGACAGCAATCGGATCAAATGTTCTGAACCCCTTGATTTTCGACTGCGCTAGGACCAAGGAGGTAGCGAGGGGTTCGTCATGTTACCGGACTTGAAGTTGCCCTCAGCCTCCTCCTCCAACTTCTGCGCCAGCCTCTTTGTATTTATCTCTTTGTTTATCAGCTGCGTTAGTCCACCGAGAACTGAAGCGGCTGCAACTTATATGCGCCATATCTGCTTGGACGAGATCACGACCCCCAACAGCACCTACCGATCCAACCTCAATCACCTCCTCGCGTATCTCTCATCAAACGCCACTCGCACCACCGGATTCTACAACGCCACCGCCTCCTCCGGAACCTCCGAGGACACCGTTTACGGCATATTCCTCTGTCGCGGTGACCTCCCCGCCGAGGCCTGCCGTGACTGTGCTGCCGGCGCAACCAAAGACCTTGTCCAGCGCTGCCCCGAGGAGAAAGGGGCCGTCGGTTATTACGAGGAATGCATGCTACGCTACTCAAGCCGGTATATTTTCTCCAGCATGGCCCCTGACCCTAACGGTATCACCTCGGGCAATAAGAACATTTCGGACGCAATCCGGTTTAGTGAGCTACTGAGGACATCATTCAACGAGTTGGCAACCGGGATTTCAGATCTTGGGCTTGGGGCCAAGAAGTTTGGGACGAAGGAAGCGAGATTCACATCGTCACAAACTGTGTACACCCTTGTGCAGTGCACGCCGGATCTGACCGGTTCCGACTGTAATAGGTGTCTTCAGATAGCGATGTCGTATTTGCCAGGTTGCTGTAGTGGAAAGGAAAGCGCCTCAGCTCTCTTTCCCAGCTGCACAGTTAGGTACAATGTGCACCCGTTTTACCTGACTGTAAACACATCGGGGGCAAGGCCTAATCCACTTGTTCCTCCACCTCCTGGTAAAGTTATATTCTTTTCTTGCTCTTTTTTAGGGGATAAAGAAAGGAATCCGAAAATACCGAAGGTACAGTTGGTTTCTCAATTATGATTAGAACTTTGTTTTTGCTTTCCCATATATCTGTGTTGTTTATTTTCATGATGTTGGCAGATGTTAACATGTAAAAGTCAGGCCTTTTTCATCTTCTTTACTAACTACTGAAAGTGGTTTTTTTTTATTTTTTATTTTTTATTTTATAAATTACTGAAAGTGTGTTTAGGCTTACAAGTGTAAATACAAATAGAACATCAAACGAGTTCGGAAAACATTGCTGGATGATACCCTACATATATAAACAGACATTTGGTTTCTCATTCGTCGTGGTGGCTTCGTAATTTCAACTTCAGATCAACATTGGTTACTGTCCTTGCCAATGCATTAATTTTCTGCAAAAATAACTAATGGAGTGCCATTGTTGTTCATGCAGGAAAAAGTCGAAGCTCATCGCTGACTATTATTATCATTGTTGCTTCAATTTCCGTCTCTACGGCGGTATTCCTTATGGGCTACTGCTTCCTCCGTAAGAGAGCAAGAACAAAATATAACGCTATGCAGGCGGAAAATAGTAAAAAAAGTGGAACTACGGATGATATTTCCACTCTAGAGTCCTTGCAATTTAATTTTGCTACGATCGAAGCTGCAACAGAGGGGTTCTCAGTTAATAACAAGTTGGGTGAAGGAGGTTTTGGTGCGGTGTACAAGGTAAAGGATGAGTCCTCATTATTTGTGTACTCTTTTTTGTTTTTGCGAGGACTCTACTCGTTGAAATGTTCTAATGGCTGGTTAAAGTATGTTGCCAGGGTACGCTTACTAATGGACAACAAATTGCTGTGAAGAGGTTATCGAAAAGATCTAGTCAAGGGGGAGATGAATTTAAAAATGAGGTTGTATTAGTAGCCAAGCTTCAACACAGAAATCTTGCAAGGCTAGTGGGATTTTGCTTGGAAGGAGAGGAGAAGATACTTGTATATGAATTTGTTCCCAACAAAAGCCTTGACTATTTTCTTTATGGTTTGTCCCTTTTAAGCATATTCCTAATTTTCATGAATGTTGAAGGATATATGAGGATTGAATCCACTCAAATAGGGCGTTGTTTGCAGTTTGCTAATCAACCAATTTATTGAGCTTTGTAGAACTTAAAAGAGGTCAATTGACTAAATTTCATTTTCTCTAAAGGTCTTTAGTTTACTTAATTTAAAGTTGATTGAATTTGTCGATACGTGTCTGATTTAAACATTCAGACCTGATAATTGGGTTCTCATGAATGTGTAGACCCTGAAAGGCAAGGACAACTGGACTGGTCTAGACGTTACAAGATTATTGTAGGGATTGCTCGAGGAATTCTTTATCTTCACGAAGATTCTCGGCTTAGAATCATACATCGTGATCTTAAAGCCAGTAACATTTTGCTAGATGGGGATATGAATCCTAAAATTTCTGATTTTGGCATGGCGAAGATTTTTGGAGTTGATCAAACACAGGGAAAGACCCGTAGGATTGCCGGCACATTGTGAGTTCTGAATCTTTGTTTATTTCTATTACTTAATATGAAATCTAAATTCGTGAAATTATCATCTCTTCCAAGTAAAGTAAGTGCTGTTGGGGAAAAAAAGTGAAATCTTTGACAGAGGACTTTACACTAGTCAGGTACCAAGTTAGCATGTAGTATAAACTAACATTAGTGTATCAATGATGCTGGTTTGTAGTGGTTACATGTCTCCAGAATATGCTATGCATGGAAAATTCTCTGTAAAATCTGATGTGTACAGTTTTGGAGTCTTAATTCTAGAGATTTTAAGTGGCAAGAAGATCAGTTCTTTCTCTCAATCAGATGGTTCTGGACACCTTTTAAGCTATGTGAGTATGAACCAAATATTCTGATTTTATTTTCCTGTTTTATTGCTAACATCATCACATTCATTTGGGGAGGAAGAGAATAACATTAAAACGTTGCTTGAGCAATTGGTGCAGGCTTGGAAACATTGGTGGGACGGGACACCCTCGGAGTTTTTGGATCCATCCTTGGGAGATTCGTACTCCATAAATGAAGTCATTAGATGTCTCCATTTTGGATTACTTTGTGTACAGGATGACCCTGCCGACAGGCCAACAATAGCATCGGTAGTTCTAATGCTAAACAGTTACTCTGTTGCTTTGCCCTCGCCTAAACAACCAGCGTATTGGCTTCATAGTCGAACAGAGCAAAAACTGCCATTAAAGGAGCCGGAGGCGGATCAATCCACAAGCAAATCAATGTCATGCACTGTCAACGATGTATCTGTTACTGAACTGTACCCTCGATAGTATGAGCAGCATGGGATTCAGTATAACCTGCAATACTCAGTTGCTAAGGGCAGCTTGCCAGAATATCACTGGTTCTGCTATGAGGGAAACTAGTGGACCGGAAATTCCGAGGACTGAAACACTTACTAAAGTTGATTCGGGCCGATCTATCAGCTTAGTACCGTTCTACCTAGATATAAATAAATAAAAGTATTGGTTTCTATTGATTGGACATTGAAGAGTTGCTGGTCCCTTGTAATTAGAATACAACATAATTTAACAAATCAAATGTCTAATTAATCCACATTTTATACGTGTGTACACGTGTACATGAACGTATCAAGCTTCAGCCATGAAGTCAGGCTTGTGGGCTGATTTCTGATTTTATTAACATTTCAATATTCGTAGAGCTGCTCTCTCTCTCTCTCTCTCTCTCTCTCTCTCTCTGAGATCTGTATAGACTAGAATTTTTCATTTAAAACTTGTTGTCTTCTTGAATTTCTTTGTCATGTTGTTTCAATTCTTAAGTTTACGTGACATGCCGTCAGTTTCAGAAGCATTCTACTTCTGCCCAGAAGCACATTAACACAGAAATAACCAGTTATTAACATCCTTTATTTTGTTTCCACTTGGTAAAGAGTTTCCAATGATGGCCTGATCAGACACTCTACAATTATTTAATTATTTATTTTGATCATCACTGCATGGGTCTGATCTTGTCGATGGTGTTAAATTATAATATTGTCTGCCAGTATATGCTCGCTCCAACCTACAGATTAAACATTTTCAGGTTGACAAATGCATGTTGCATTACGTGGAAGGCGTCATTCATTTTTTGTTGCCATAACATTTATGTTAGTCAGCATCAAGGCTTGAATTAAACGACATGGGGCAAAATATTTTCAAAAGTGCTAGAAAAAGGAAATGCATCTGAGATCAAAACATTCGTACCCCGTCAAACAGTTGAAATCATTCTTTAAGTGAAGGTATACAACATTTATATACTTCAATATTCTTCGTCGCTGACTCACTGACTTTGCCTTAAATTCCACGAATCTGCTTTCTTTATTACTTTTCCATGCCTTATTTTCCACGTCTCAACCTTCTTTCTGTCATAGGCCACCAAATCGAAAAAATCATGACGCGGCTTGACCACAACCCCTTGACTTGGGGTCAACGTCCACCTGGGCATGTAAACGCCCACGTCCAGCAGCGCCACTGATCTCGTTGTATATTGTGATTCCTAGCAAGCATTTTCGAAGAAAGATCAGAAAATAGAAACTCTTTATAAACCAAACCCTCTAATTCCAAGTTCCAAGATACTGATCATTAAAGAAGAAAGAAGAAGGAAGAAGAAGAAGAAGAAGAAGAAGATATGGGCTTGCCCTCTTTCGACGTCTCCATGATCCTAATTATGGTTCTATACTTGATCGGTTTCCTTAACCTTACCAGTGCAGCAGTACCAAATTACAGAGTCCATGTATGCCCAAATGATACCACTTACACCCCAAACAGCACCTACCAAGTTAACCTCAGCCACCTGCTCTCTTCCCTTTCCTCAAATGCCACGCGTGAAGGTGGTTTCTACAACGCTACCGCCGGCCAAACTCCTGACACTTCAACTTACGGCCTCTTCCTCTGCCGTGGTGACCTCAGCACAGATGCCTGTCGAGATTGCGTGGCCTTCGCCGCCACAGAGATTGTTCGGGTGTACTGCCCTGTTGAAAAAGTGGCCGTGATATGGTATGATGAATGCATGTTACGTTACTCAAACCGGTCAATCTTCTCCATCATGCAGGAAAGACCTGGATATTTTATGTGGAACACGAGGAATGCAACACAGCCAGACCAGTTCCGTCGGTTGGCGGTCTCCACATTGAATGACTTAGTGCCTCGGGCCGCAAATGCTACGTCCGGTGCTAAGAAATTTGCCGTGAAGGCGGTCACAAATGCTTCGGGATTGCAGGAATTGCAAACCCTATACAGCCTTGTCCAGTGCACTCCGGACATAAATAGCTCCGATTGCAGTACGTGTCTTCGGGAAGCCATCACGAGCCTCCCCAAATGTGGTCCATGTGATGGGAAGCAAGGGGGTAGAGTTCTGAGTCCAAGTTGCAACGTTAGGTTCGAAACATACCCATTTTACTTGACACAACCAGCCGCTGCACCCGCACCGACACCGATACCTGTGCTCCTTCCTCCGGCTCGAGGTACTGTCCTTAGACCGAAAGGTCAAATCAGAATTTACTACCAATTTTCATATATTGATATATATCATTCAAATGCGATGGCAAGCATGTGTCATAAATAAAGACAGGATTGGCATAGTGAAAGTCTTTACACCTCGAATAAAAAATAATGAAAAATTTAAGTAAAAAAGTTATAAAGTCACAAGAGAATATTATTTTTATTATTTTTATTTTAAGAATTAAAAATATTAAATTACTTTTTTGATTTTGTTTAAAAATTTAAAAAATTTGTAATGATTAAAAAATAATTAGATAAAAATGTTAAAATTTAAAATTTTGAAATTGAATTTTTTTTATATTTAAATGGTATTTGAATATTGAGATAAGATAAGATGCATCGAAACTACGTCAAAGTTTTGTGAAACAAAACCAAGCCTTAGTGCCAACTTCTGAACTTTTCTCTTTCAGATCCTACCTGGTTTGTAGGTTGTTCTGATAATATATTGTAAGTGATTATGATTATTTTCTTCTTACTTGAGACAATTTATAGAAGATAATCGAAACAATAATACGTGGTTAGGTGTTGCTAACAGTTACAAATTGAAATTGAAATACATTAAGAAAAAAGTTATATTATGTGTTTTCTTTTGTTTATACTTTGTTAATACTTAGAGCTTGTTTAGAAATAGATGTTATTTCAAAATTCTCATTTCATCTCAATCTCAAACATAATTCAAATACAAAATTTTCACACTAATCCTTACAATTTTTTCAAACTTTCAAACAAAAAATATAAAACAATTCAACTTGTTCAAATCTTCAAACAAAAATTATATCATAAAACTATATTCTAATAATATTTTAATTTTATAATATTTTTAATTCAATTTTTTCTCTCTCATTTTTCAAAATCTAAAAAATACTCTGTTTAAATTGTCTTACTACTATTCACAAACTGTCTTACTATTGTTCACAAACTATCTTACTACCATTCACAAAATTCTCATTTCATCTCACTCTTCAAATAAGCCCTAAATGGATAAGAGTTTTATTTATCTTATCATTCTTGCTTTGGTCTCTCCCAATGAGGAATCATGATTCCGTCCTTCACAATAGCGTGCTTTGAGAAACATATATAAATTGGTATGATACAGTTTCAATTTCAAAATGATGGGTTGGCAACCAAATAGCCACCGGTTGACATTGTGTGCTGAACCCTTTTAGTTAAAATGAAGTTCTTTACCTATTTTCGGATAAGTTAAGAATCTCTTTGTCCTGAAGTTCAACTACCTTTTGTTTTAAGATCAGACTTTAGCTGCTTACAAGTTATAATACAAGATTGGACATTGTTGATGCCAACAGCTATTGTACACTGTACAGCTTGGCATACTCATGAAAACATTATGATTGATTTATGCAGGAAAAGACAAAATATCGACGCTAACAATTGTCATAATTGTTGCTTCAATTGTTGTCTCGCTAGTGATCTTCTCTGTGAGCTACTGCTTCTTAAGAAGGAGAGCAAGAAAGAAGAAGCCCAATGCTCTACCCGAGGAAAATGGTAAGCAATTCATAATTATTGAATTGAATTTATCTAATGTGTAATTTCCTCATGTCTGGAAACTGATCTTGTAGTGTAATCCTTTTATATGTTTGTTGGTAATAACTGAATCCATAACTTTTCTATTTAGAGTGTTTGTTAAAAAAAATATAAGTTTAGATAGTGGAAGTCACTGAAATATTGAAAATGTGCATGAATGAAAATCTAAGAAATTCTAAGAGAATAAGAAGAGACTGTCTAGTTCTTGGTTTCATCATACGATATGGTACTAAAGATCCTAAGTCTAAATCTAATTGTTAGAGTACACAGATCAGTTGCACATCAACTACAGAATATAGTTGACAGTTAAGTCTGTTAGTCCAGTCAGCATTTGGCTACAATGTATTGCGTGTTATATTTAGATCAGCTATATATATTGATGTACACATGAGATTAATATGAAGTTTCTCATTCTTTAGTATCTTCAATTTCATTTCTTGATTCTAGGTGATTGGATCACCTCTTGTTCCTTTTGTTCTCTGTTTCTACACTAACAGAGAAAAATATATATATATTAACAAAGAATTGCAAGCACGTGCGCATGCGCGCGCAATATATACACACGTGATACTCAAAAGAAGTATTTTTTTATATGCTTCCCTGCACAGCTAAAATTTCCTACAATGTTTTAAGGCATTTTGTGTGCATGGCAGCCAATGAGATTACAACTGTCGAGTCCTTGCAATTTGATTTTGCTACAATTGAGGCTGCCACAAACAAGTTCTCAGATGATAACAAGCTGGGTGGAGGTGGATTTGGTGAGGTTTACAAGGTAGGAATTACTCATTTCTTGTTACTGTTGATTTATTCAGTGCTTCTGAGGTGGGGAATTTATGAATTCTATTTATCTATTCTGATTGCGTTGAACTACATTATCAGGGTACATTTCCCAATGGACAAAATATAGCTGTAAAGAGGCTCTCAGGAAGTTCTGAACAGGGTGCAGAGGAATTTAAGAATGAAATTGTTGTGGTAGCCAAGCTTCAACATCGAAACCTTGTGAGGCTATTGGGATTTTGCTTGGAAGGGGGGGAAAAGATGCTCGTCTACGAATTTGTGCCCAACAAAAGCCTTGACTATTTTCTGTTTGGTTTGTCCTTTCTAGCCATTTGTCCAATGTCCTTTGTTTCATCATATGATGCGTGTATTGAGTATATGTTTGATTTTTTTTTATATTAACACGTCATTCGTTTGAGGATCAAATTCATAAAGGAAGGGTTTATTTTAAGAGCATACTGGAACTCATGAAGATGCAAGAGATAAGAGTACTGCAAGTACTCTGATTCTTCTATTCTAATCCGAATGTTGTATTTCGATGATCTGTAGGACCTGACAAGCAAAGACTATTGGATTGGCCAAGTCGATACAAGATTATTAGAGGAATTGCTCGAGGAATCCTTTATATTCACGAAGATTCTCGCCTTAAAGTCATACACCGAGATCTTAAAGCCAGTAACATCCTGTTAGACGAGGATATGAATCCAAAAATTTCAGATTTTGGTATGGCAAGGCTTTTTGGAGTTGACCAAACGGAAGGAAATACCAGTAGGATTGTCGGGACATAGTAAGTATTAGATAAAGAAAGTTACTAGAAATTAATGAACTTTACTATTTTTTGTCTTCCTAACAAATCAATCTCATGAAAAAACAGAAAGAAAACAGGTCATTGTGATCTGAAAAAATTTGATATATAGTTATTGATGGATTATTTAGAGATATATACATGTTAGTGCAACCTTCCCTGCATTACGCATTAGATATAATAAATGCATTACATTTTCAGCAGAACCCAATTGGCTGTGAATGTAGCTAATGATGATACACGCAGGTATCAGATGTAATTCTGTGATTTCAGTCACTTAGTAACATTGTTGGTACGTTTGCAGCGGTTACATGTCTCCAGAATATGCAATGCAAGGACAGTTTTCGGCAAAATCGGATGTATATAGTTTTGGTGTCCTAGTACTAGAGATATTAAGTGGCAAAAACAACGCTTCTTTCTATGAATCAGACACTGCTGTGGACCTGTTGACCTATGTGAGTATGAAGAACATATGCTGAAGTTTCTTTCCTTTGTTGACACAAGGAATTAATATTGACTGCTTGATGCAGGCTTGGAAACACTGGAGCAACGGGACATCCTTTGAGTTATTGGATCCGACTTTGGGAGATTCTTACGCAATAAATGAAGTTATTCAATGCATCCATATTGGCTTACTTTGTGTTCAAGAAAATCCAGACGACAGACCAACAATGGCATCAATAGTTGTCATGCTTGAGAGTTACTCTGTTACTTTGCCAACGCCTGAAAAGCCAGCATTTTTCCTCCAAGGCAGATTGAATCAGTCAAGCGTGCCGACCAAAGAGCTGGAGTCAGATCGATCTTCGAGCAAGTCAATTCCATTGTCTGTCGATGAATCAAAGATTACTGAAGTATACCCTCGATAGAGTGAGTGCAACGACTTGACCTCCAAAATTAGTATCTCTTATAAATAAGTCATGGAACACCAACACCATATGCTGCATATTATTACTTGAGAAATGAGACTTGATGTATGTGTAATAAGCTTGTTATGCAATTCCTCTCAGGTTGGTTTGTTTTGGTTCTTAAAAATATTAAAATGGAATCCAAAGTCGAACCGAACAATCTTCCAGGAAACTACGGCCGATGAATTACACGTCCAACTGAGTTTTCTTTTGTTAATTGAAAATGAAGGATCTTGTCGATCCAATTCTAAATATTCAGAAGCTACATGGCACAAATACAACCGATCATTTAGTGGTCACACCGACCGGCCACTAATTTATTCGTTTCTTACGCCAAACAGGGATAATGTGATTTTCAAGAAATTTTCAAGTCTTCGTTAGCGGAAGTCGATCGAGCATAAAATTTTTGTGTAGGTTGTTTCGTGGCAAAATCTATGACAACGAAGTGATGGAAGTTTGTAAGTTTGGTTAATGTATAATATTCTGTTTCTAGAAACAGAGGTTGAATTTCAGCCCTGCTATTTTCATGCTAATTGTTGTAGTCGTCGGGCAGCCAGTCTTTGATCTAAACTCTTTCTGTTCATCCGGGGAGAGGGACTGCACTGCTAACCGTACCTCCGACGCATGCTTCCAATATCGCCTCTGCTGCTCCTCCATACCCTACCCATTTAATTTTAGCTTGTCTCGCGTCCATTTTGGAGTCGACGGCGCCAAAACTTATGATTCGGTCACGCGAAACACGCATATTTCTCTACAAAATCGTGGAACTATGATAAAAAAGCTCAGAAAAAAATAGGATATTATGGAGGAGCCTGACTCGTGCTGCAGCAGCACCTGGTAAGTTTGAAGCCGACAATACGCTAATTAGGGGGATGCTATTTGGATAACGAGATTGGAAGAGTTGAGGTGAATGAGATGAAATGATTTTAAATGAGTTAATAAAATATTGTTAGAATATTATTTTTTAATATTATTATTATTTTGATATTTGAAAAAAATTGAATTGTTTATTATATTTTGTTTGAGAATTTGAAAAAATTGTAATGATAAGATAAAATGAGATGAATTGAGGTGATTTCTCAATTCAAACTGGGCTATTGTATTCAATGTTATTTCGGTGCAGCTTATGCTCCATGATATACTATAGATCCATGAAGTTTTATGGCGTATATGATTTGGGGAAATCTTTGGAATGATGGAATGTTAATAATCTAACTTCATGCTAAGCACTTTCAAGTAATTAAGTTATTACATGTTTTAATGTACATTTTTACATACCTAGACGTAGTGCTGTACTTTTCAAAACTGAATCATCAATAATAAGAACAGGAATATATATGCTTTGTGCAGGGAAGGAGAGCAACACATCTGGATATGTCGTCCTTACCGTTAGTGTTCTTCTAACTGTTACTTCTGTGGTACTACTCATAGTCTCCACGGGCATCTATATAAGAGCGAAGATGCCTGGGAAGAACGTCGGTAAGTAAAGTGAGCATTGTTTTGTATTTTAATGCTCCAAAGTCCGGGGCACTGAAATATGGGAAAATAATATCATAAAATCAGACCAATACTGAGGAAACAAATGGCTAGACAAAGGGAATTAACCTTCTCCTCTTTTGGTGCTGGGCTTGATCTTCTAGTTATTTTCAAATAATGAGCCTTCCCTATTAGTCATTTTAATGTGGGGCCAAAGTCCAGTAGAAATATCTTCCGCAGAAGGGGTGATGGACCTCTGCATCTAGCGGGAAATAAATTATAGGGTGAGGACAATAGCGACAATGAGTCTGTCAGTGAGGAAAACCAAGAATATATGAGTAGCCCCCTTCTCTATTCCTCTGCCCTCTTTCCTTTTGGAAGTATGTAATTTGGATTAATGTGGCAGGAGGAGTCGTTACGGGGACAATGGCTGGTGAGGGGAATGGGGAACTATTGACAATGCGTAGCCCCGTCAGTATGGTTCCTAGCCAACCAAAGAAGAACAAGGACAGAGGTTCATTTTTGTTTGCTTGTTTTGCATGCCGTACAGAGTCTATGACCATTGGTAGCCAGCACAAGGTTAGCCAAGCCACTGGAACGAGTCAATATAGTTCAAAGCTACAGGAGGCACTGGACAAGTTCGATACAGGTTACAATGACAGTCAGCCAGTGTCTCATTTCTACTGTTTCGACGGCTACCTGGAGAAATTCCTACGGTTCACCATCCCTAGGGAAGGCGTCCCTTTGCTGGAGAAGCTCCGCAGCCATTATGGTGACTTCACAGCTGAGTGTAGGCTAGGAAACATGGCTGGGAGCATGCTGCTAAAGCTTCTATCTGCTGTACTTCTGGATATTCGTCGCGTGCCCTTGAAGGACTTGGATATTACTCGTGTTTGCGAGTGGCGCGATGCACTGAAGGAAGTTCTCGCAGCTGGCTTTGACGTGCGATTTCTACTTGGTCATATTCGCCACATGATTGTGGAGTTTCACAACTCTCCATCAGAGCAGGAGCTTGCGGAGTTGGAGGCCACAATTAAGAAGAAAGAAGCTGAACTGTTGGAGCTAAGGTCCAGGAAGGACAGACTTACTGCCGCCTGTTCTTCTTCTGGAGTTGGATCTTGTTTTGACCATATACTTATTTAGTGTTTCTGACATATTATGTAATAACTAGTTGAAACTTTATGATTTTCTGGTTTTTTTTTTTATTTTTTGGGACAGTTTGATTAAGAAATTTCGTGAGTAAGAATTTATATTTGGTTATTGGATTTATCTTAGGACGAATGTTATTTGTTTGGCAGTTATGCAAAGGTAAATATTAGTTGAAAATGTTGAAAATATATTATTTGATTCATGCTCCAGTGATTTTAATAGTGAGGAAAGTTGTTGTTGGGTCTGTAGAGCCTGGTTAATTGTTGTGGCGGCCCGACTTGATGATCTGATCCGAAAATGATTTGTTACGGTTTATGAGTGGATTTTGGCACTATTTTTGACCCAGGAAACACCATATAGAAAATTCGCTTTATGTTTGCTCGACATTGGGCCAGAAAATTTGCTCGAGTCACGATAAAAAATGGGTTCGTGTAAAACTTAGACAAAAAATTTGCTCGACAGTCGCTCAACTCGAAACTCGAGGGAACACCATATAGAGAGTTACTCAATGTGTACTTGACACTCCGCTTAAGCGAATATCGCAAAAAAATAAAAATTAAAATTTCATTCTTGTAACCATATAAATATCCTTATTATGAACAGTATGACCGTTTTGAACAATGAAATTTCGCTCCAGAGTATAATTTATAATTCCTCATCATAATAAAATCATTTATAACTCTATGAACATAAGCATATTGTTGAATCATGTAAATATGTATCATGTGATTGATTGTTTGTTTGTTTATTTCTTGTTTACTTTTACTTTTCTGTCATCTTTTTCACAGCAGTTGCCGTTTCCTCCAGCTAGTTATGCCAAAGAACATGTAACAATGCATGTGTACACGAGTGCGGTTTTGTTTTAGTAGTAGAGTGCACTTTTTATATGGAAAATGCTATGGATCTTGAGACATTATGCTAATAATATCTCCTGATTTTTTTTTTTACTTATTGATTAATGAATTATTTTTTTTATGATGTTGTGAATTTAAAAAAAATGTTTTAAGAGATTAAAAAAATACATAAAAAATAGCAAGAAAAAGAAAAAGAAAAAGAACAAAAAAGAAAAGTGGATTACATTTCTCGGGACACATTGTTGGTGGCCCTAGGATGACTCTTTGACATTTGGTACTTAATTAGGAGAAAATCTCTTAGAGTAGCAAAGCATCTCCCTTACTTCGAGCAATTTACTTTTACCTTTAGGCCAGCAAACCTCACTACGAGCTCTATCTGCTTTCATTCATGAATATGGAGGGGCATTCTCAAATCGAAGACATGTTTAGAAGAGGTGGTTACTTCAGTTAGTTATCCCAAGAATCACTGACTACAAACTGTCACACGCGTGAAAGGCCTGATGGGAATAGAGAACTGGGCTTAACGTGGGCCTGGACACGGGAGGCTTAGTTAGGAACGGCACGGTGGAAGGCATAAAGGCCTTATTGAGCCCATTAGGTTCTTTAGCAATTATTATTACTATTTTACCCTTTTCTGTTATGTGATATTGTAATCCTATTGGATGGGACTCTGGGAATGCCGCGGGTGTGTATTCCTTAGTTACTAATATCCTCAGTGCGTGGAAGGAATCATCAGAACAGTTATTTGAATACAATTTCCTCATTTTCTCTCAAATTTTCTGGAGGATTCTCATCCTCAAAGTGAGTAAATTACATTGATCTGGTCTCTTTTCACTGAGTGTTACACAAACCCAAGCCAAGAGTAACAGGCAGCTCAGCAATCAACTGGGTCTCAGAAATCATTACCAATAATCCTATTATGTTGTTCTTAAAATGTCTCCTGATGAATTCATTTCTTCTTTTTGCAGTTGTAGTGATGGACATGGACTGGTTTCTTCACAACAATACCCACCATGAACAAGCTGGACCAGACATTCTAGAGTAGGTTGACCAAGTCAAAAAGAACTTAAAATGAGCATTAAGCAGCATGGGCCACTACCAATGGACCGATCAAATAGAGAAGAATGGCAGGCCCTAACACTCCAATTTTCTCATGACATGTTGCAATTCGCCACAATTCAGAAAGTATATACCCATGGACCCTTGAGAGTGATTCCAAGCTTCTTCTCCAAATTAACACTTCTCACCATGGCAACGTACACTTGCTAGAATTTGTAGACAATATGGGAAGTTCCTGATCGAGAGAGTGTTAGACAACAAGTGCACGATTGAAAAATATATAAGAAGATGTATCACTTGATGGATAAATTTCTAATTTCCAAATTGCTTATTGCTGACTTCGAACTTAACTAAAAACAGTATTATTTTCGTAAAGAGAAGTGTTATATATATAAAAAAAAGTATATAAAAATAAATTTATAAATTGATATAATTTTATATAATTTATTAGATATATTTTATAATTTGATATTGATGAATTTATAAATTAAATTTTATGTAATTAAAATATTTCTCTCTGACAAAAGCAGTCAAATAAACCGGCTCTAAGACAGGGAAAAGCACCAACAATCAAAACAATGTTTGTCAAATGCTTACGTCGTTTCACTTTAGGCAGTTAGCCCTATCCCTCGTTTGAGAAGTGAGATGAAAATTTTATATTTTATTTGAGAGTTTAAAATATTATATTTTAATATTATTATTGTATTAAAATTTAAAAAAGGTGAATTGAGATTTAAAAAAGTTGAATTATTTATTATATTTTATATGAAAATTTGAAAAATATGTAATGATGAGATGAGATGAGATGAGAATTTTGTATCTCATTCTATTCTCCAAATCTGCTCTCAATCTCTCTTAGTACTTGTTGAGTGAGATAGAAAAGATAATTTTAGATGAATTAAATAAAATATTATTTTTTAATATTATTATTATTTTAAAATTAAAAAAAAATTAAATTATATATTATATTTAACCTTATTTTCCAAATCTCTGACCAGAATTTTCTGTCATTTCATTTTTTTTTTCAATTCTGTTACTTTCCCTTCTAGAAACGACAGAAAAAAATTAATAAAATTCTTGACTTGTTTCATTGACCTGCCCCACTGGTACCATTTTTTTTTGTGGAAGATTCCCACCCACTAATGTCCTTCTCATCTTTACCAGAGCACTATCAGTATATTTTGTAATTATTTAGGGGATATTTCTTGATGTCCGAATCCTTATCGGTACAAATAATTGTTATATTTATTTAGTGCGTCTTCATTTTAATGAAATAGTATATGCAGTATAAAGTAGAGTTTATATAAATAAATATGAGATTTATATAAAAAAAATTATTTTTAATAATAAACTTTATTTAAAAAAAAAATCAGTAGTTGCACAAAATATATTTAGCATTGCTTTAGCTTATGATAATTTTCCATTCCATGTCTGAGTTGCAACTGGTTTATCAGAATGACTTCCTTCAATCGCTCCATGGTCCTTTCGTTGCTTTCCATGCTCGGGTTCCTTGGCCTGACCTGTACCCACGCAGCTGACCCAGTTCCACTCTACCACGTCTGTGAAAACGCTACCTTCTCCCAAAATAGCCTCTACAATTCCAGTCTCAACTCCCTCCTCTCTTATCTCTCCTCCAACGTCACCCGCAACATCGAATTCTACAACACCACCTCCGGTCAGAACACCTCCGACCCCGTCTACGGCCTCTTCCTCTGCCGCGGCGATGTCACTTCCCAAATGTGCCGAGCATGCGTGGCTGCCGCGACCAAAGAGCTCGCCGTTAAATGTTCAAGGGAAAAGGTTGCTGTTATTTGGTACGACGAGTGCATGATTCACTACTCCAACGAGTCTATCTTTTCCACCGTGGCCGTAAAGCCTAGAATTTCTCTATTGAACACTCAGAACATCACCGAGCAGGACCGGTTTAATCGGCTGGTGAACACGACGATGATTGACTTAGCTAGTCGGGTCTCGAACTTCTCGACCGGTGCTAAGAAGTACGGGACAGAGGAAGTAAAATTTTCCGAGTTTCAAAATCTGTACAATCTTGTACAGTGTACGCCGGACCTGTCCGGTACCGATTGCAAGAGGTGTCTAGAGGCAGCTATCGGTCGTCTTCCTATATGCTGTGATGGAAAGCAAGGGGGAAGAGTTCTTTTTCCCAGTTGTAATGTTAGGTACGAATTGTACCCTTTTTACCGGACTGTAACTGCGATACCGACGACTCCTACGCCAACTCTTCCACCTCCATCTGCAGGTTCCGTGACTGGACTTAACACTGCTTTCTCCGTTTATACTTTCTACTTTCTCCGTCTATAAAGTAACGGAAAAAGTAACGATGTGTCAATTTCAGGCCTCTCTAACATTTTAGGAATAGAATAATTTTGATTAGTATCCCAAACCTCACATTTTATTTATTTATTTATTTATTTATTTATTTATTTATTCATAATAAGTATATAGTGTTTAGCAGAACAACTCAATTATTTTAGTATAAATAAAATAAATATATATAATATGTAGCGTAGAATGTCGAGTAGCATAATTCGAATAGAATAATATCATCTTTTTAATTGAAAATGGAGTCATTTGACTCGTTGCTATTTTTTTTTTTAAGCGTGAGAGTGATTGCCAAAATTAAATATTTTAAGGAGTGCTTAGAAATTGGTAGTGATTTGAGAAAACTGTGTATTTTTCCCTATTAGATAACTTTGAGATATTGTTAGAATATCTGAATGGATCCGGAATGATCATCAAACAAGTTTTGGAATTCTTGACCTCAAAGGCTCGTCTTACTTGATCTCTCTTCATATACGTAAGATGACTCATGAGTGTACGTAAAACTTAGCCTCTATTGGTTACTGAGATGAGATAAGATAAGATAAGATGTTTCGTTAAAAGTTGAATAAAATATTATTAGAATATAATTTTTTAATATAATTTTTATTTTGAGATGTGAAAAAGATAAATTGTTTATTATATTTTGTATGAGAGTTTAAAAAAATTGAAATGATGAAATGAGATGAGATGAGATGGTTTTCTACTTGCACTGCTCCTCATTTACTATGGTACTGCTTCGTATATCAATGAATCATGATATTCTTATGCAGGAAAAAGCAAAATCTCAGCAGTAACAATAGTCGCCATTGTTGCTCCAATTGCTGCCGCCGTGATGCTCCTAGTCTTGTCCTACTGTTTCCTGACTAGGAGATCAGCAAGAATGAAGTTGAACGAAGAAAAAGGATCAAGTTTTGAGAAACCAGATCATGTCCTAACCCATAATGGTAATTATGGTATGCAATTAAGTTGTCTTGTGTTCAATAGATCTCACTCTTAAACATTTTGATTCAAACATCTATCTGCCCCGGAAAAAAAATAAAAAATAAAAAATAAAAAATCAAACATGTATCTGTACTCTATACTCATCCAATTAAAGTTGTTCTTTGACCTCCACTTGTGGGAATGATAAATATAGAGAAAACATGCCACACATCCTTTGTGTTTTAGTACAACCCGAAATAAGACAATTCTATTCTATCATGATGAAGAGAATAGTAAACTATCTCTATCATATAGCTAAATCACTAATGATATAAACTTTGCATCCTCATGTCTGCACAAATTGCTATATAATCTCTTCCTTTTTTGGGATACATAGCTGCAAATGAAATTGCAAAGGAAATAGCAACAGCAGACTGCTTGCAATTTGATTTCGGAACAATTGAAGCTGCCACCAACAAATTTTCAAATGACAAGAAGTTAGGTTCTGGTGGATTTGGGGAGGTTTACAAGGTAATAAATTAATCGATATTCATTTATTGACTTTCTTCGGTTTTTCTTTTTCCAATTTTCTAATAGTTCTCAAAAGAACCATATCTATCAAATTTATTGCATTTCAATACGAACAAATTCAGAATTTTAAAAACCTTTTGAAGTCGGGATTTTATTAATTCTACAATGAAAATTATTCTAAAGCTGGTTGAAGTACCAATATTGGCAGGCTACCCTTCCTCCTGGACAAGAAATAGCAGTAAAGAGGCTATGGAGAAGCTCTGGACAAGGTGTAGATCGATTTAAGAACGAGGTTGTACTGGCAGCGAAACTTCAACACAAAAATTTAACAGCGCTATTGGGATTCTGCTTGGAAGGAGAAGAAAAGATACTTATCTATGAGTTTCTTCCTAATAAAGGCCTTGACTGTTTTCTATATGGTATGTCTACCGGAACATCTGTCTTAACAGTTTTACATCAGTATGCATGTGCATCTGGTCCTTATTTATTGATTGAAAAGTCTCTTTCATCTTGATAAACTTGTAGATCCTAAGAGACAAGGACAACTGGATTGGTCAAAACGTTACAAGATAATGGGCGGGGTTGCTAGAGGAATTCAGTATCTTCATGAAGATTCTCAACTTAAAATTATCCATCGTGACCTGAAAGTTAGCAGTATTTTGTTGGACGCAGATATGAATCCAAAAATTTCAGATTTTGGTATGGCAAGGATTCTTGAGGCTGATCAAAATCAAAATGATGCAAGTAGAACCGTGGGGACATAGTAAGTTCTAAGTTGCTTCTCTCTGTTTTGGAACATCAGAGCGGATTCATTCAAGTGCCAGAAATAATTAAGGATAAATAAATAGACGGTCATTCCAAAATTTTGATCTCAAGAAACATATGCCATAGCCTTCCTACGTCTTTTAGTAACACTGCTTATATGTTTCTGGTGCTACTTTGTAGCGGTTACATGGCTCCAGAGTACGCAATGCACGGAGAATTTTCTGCAAAATCTGATGTGTATAGTTTTGGTGTCATAGTCCTAGAGATCATCAGTGGGAAGAAGAACAGTAGTTTTGAATCAGAGCATGTTGATGACCTCTTGAGCTATGTGAGTATAAACCAGATGTTTGTTTTTTTTTTTATCATACCCTCCAAGTGCAAGGAGATATTCTGACCAATATTACTTGATAAAACATGCAGGCTTGGATACACTGGAGAGACGGAAGCCCCCTGAAATTATTGGATCCAACAATGGGAGACTCTTATTCGAAAGAGGAAGTCATTAGATGCATCCATATCGCCTTATTATGTGTTCAGAAAGATCCAGCGGATCGACCCACCATGGCATCAGTTGTTCTCATGCTTAATAGCTACTCTGTCACTCTTCCATCACCTCAGCAGCCTGCATTTTTCCTTGGCAGTAGAACTGACCCGAACATACCTACAATGGGGATGGAGTCTGCTCAATCTATTGGCATGACAATGCCATGGTCTGTTGATGACGCGCCCATTACCGAACCACAGCCTCGATAGTGTGATCAGGAACAAGGCATACGCAAATATTGTGAAAACATGCCACCTGAGTGCCAGGTTTAGAAAACTCAAGTAGCCTGCTGATGGTATTTATCCGTGTCTTAATAAAAACAAGTCTAGCTAGAAGACATCTATGACTTGTAACCTTACTGTTGTTACGTTGTAAGCAAGTGTAATAAAGGACGAATTCCCTTCCCCTCATCATCACACTTATCTGACAAAGGGAAATGTTATCCCATAGATGCTGGCCACCGATTTTTTTTTTTTTTTTTTTTTACTTAATTTTTTTTGTACTTTGTGATTAAAGAAGAATTTTTAAATGATGTTGTAATTTTTTTTAAAAAAAAAAAGAAATTAAAGATATAAAATAAGTATAAAAAAATCAAAAATAGCAAAAAAAAAAAAAAAAAAAAAAGAAAAAGAAAAAAGAATAGCCTATTCGATGGCCACCATCGGTGGCGGGATCCATATGACAAAATGGATATTGTTGTGATTTTGTATGCTTGTCACCTTTTAGGGAAATCCTTAAGATCGGTCGGATTGTTATTAGCCAAATAACAGCCCGTCAATCACATACTAACACGTAAACCATTCACCACAATTATCCTGAACCAGCACTATACTATAAAAGGGCAAGCTCTTTTTCACGATTGAATAGCCTTAGCCCTCGCACCCCCTCGAAGCTGATTTTAGCCCGCAGGTGGAAAACTAGGAGTCTCTGTAACACCCTGTATTTTTTTAGTGTATTTTTTTTAATTGAATAATTATTTGTTATTAATTTAAAATTTGATTATCTTGTTTTAAATTTTCAGATTTTAGTGGGTTTATTTTTTTATGATTTTTTTAATTTGTGAAAATTAAATTTGACATGTTTCCTTAATATTAATAATTGTTATGCATTTAAATTCTCTTAATTTAATTAGTTTGTAGGTTTTAAAAATTACTGTATTGTTGGATTTAATTATTTTATTTTACTTAGTCACTGTATTTAAATTTATTTTAGTTAAAACTGTGGTGTTGAAATAATTTTTTTTGTTGGAATTTTGTAACCCAAGTTGTGAGTTTTGGACCTCATTTCTTTTCCCTCTATTTTTCTTTTCCTTTTCTTTTTCTTTTCTTCTTTTCTTTTTTTTTTTCTTTCTTTTCTTTTTCTCCCTTGGTTTCCCTTCCCGCGTGGACGTCTCTCTCTCTCTCTCTCGCCATGCAACCGTTCCTCACCCAGCCCGCCGCCGTCGCGCCTCTGTGCGCGACACCGCCCACCCCATCGTGCTCCCCACCGTCCGGCGACCTCACCCCTCCAATTTCAGCTCTCCTCGCGCCGCCGTTAGCCCCCACGCACCACACCAAGCCGCGACACTCCTTGCGCCGCTACGCCGCCGTCACACCACCTCCGGCCACCATCTTCTCACCACATCATCATCGACCTTCTAGCAACCTAATGCACCCATCCTTGGCTCCGATCTGTCACCGGTGAAGTCCATCTATCTCCATCTTCGATTTGAGCTTTTTGGCATTAAACCGCCGCCCACGCCGCCACCCACGGCCAACCACCACCACCACTAGCTTCACCGACATCCCTAAGCCCTACCCTATCAATCTCGGGTCTTCGTTTACACCCGTTCAAAAGTGAGTTTTTGAGACCCACGGCCACAGTGCATTTGGCACTGTTTTGTTGCTGCGTTGCCGCTTCTAGCACCTCAATGATCTTTCAAAAATTATATTATAGCATTGTAAGTATTTTTCTCGAAGAACTTTTGAGATTTAAATGTATTTTTACGCTAATTTATATTTACTGTGAATTTGTTGTTTGTGCCGGACTGAGTCCGAGAAGTAAGGGGGTCGGTTGGATTGGATGATGGAGTTGTTTGTGTGATTGGTTTATGCTATAAAA
Organism: Juglans nigra; assembly: GCA_002916485.2. Taxonomy (NCBI): domain Eukaryota; kingdom Viridiplantae; phylum Streptophyta; class Magnoliopsida; order Fagales; family Juglandaceae; genus Juglans; species Juglans nigra. The sequence goes on along the minus strand of CM036134.1, from coordinate 9,145,135 downwards.
TTTGTTGGCTGTTTCGAATTTAAATATTGGTGTTTTGAGTTTGACGTTGGTCATGGTGGATATTGATGATTTTTTAGGAAGTGGTGATATATTTTGGGATTATGAGGGTTTTAAGTTTTGAGAAATTAAGATAGATTATTTTAGAAGCTTAGGCTTAAATATGGAAATCCGTGATTGATTGAAAACTTACGGAAATTGTGTTATTATTTTTTATAGGTGACGATTTATAGTCGACTCGACATTTTTTAGGAAAATTCTGAAAAGCTAAGAAGTCCAGGTAAGCGGGGTTCATATACTAGTTTTGCATAAAACAAATAAAATGAGGTTGACTTTGAGAATAAATGTGTTTATTTTTTTTGAAAAGAGATGATCTGAAAACAACCTCAAATGTTTATTCTGCATATGCATAAATTCTACATAAGAGAAAGTGTTTTTCTGTCATGATTGGTATAGACATGAGCTAGTTTTGTGCACTTTATTTCTGAACTATGTAAAAAAGCGAATAAGGAATTCTAAAAGTTTTGTTATGAACAAATGAGAATATTTTGTTTATGTTTATCTCGAACATGTGAAATGATCTGAAGCTTTTCAGTGTTTTGTTTTGATGTGATGTGTCATCTGAAAACCTTGGCATGAAGTTCTGATTCTGTATATGATTGTAATCGGATTTTCGATGAAATCCGTTCTGTTTCTGTTAAGCCCCAGCCACGGGTCTAATGGTTGTTTATAACCCTACCACGGGGGTGAAACATGGAAAATGGCCCAGCCACGAGTATAATGGTGGTTTATAACCCTACCACGGGGGTTAAACATGGTATTGTCCCGATGTGATATTAAACGATGATAAGATTATAATGTTTCAGTTTAGAAATGCCAATGGATTCTCTTTTTGGAATAAGTTTATTTTTCTGGAAATTTCGCTCTAATACTTTTGTACAAAGTTTTGTTTTTGCATTCTGAAAGTAAATGTTTTGTTCTGCTTATCAAATGTTATAAATGCTCATGTTTACATGCTAGTATATGCTCTCTGCTTACTGAGTTGTTGATAACTTACCCCCTTATCTCCATAATATTTCAGATGACATTGATGGTTCAGCTGAGGATCAGTATTAGAGTTTATGGAGAAGATTAACAGTGAATGGTTGTTGGGTATCTCGTGGTATTAGTGTTGATGTTGGGAGTTATTTATATTTCTTAAGTTTGCTTCAATGGATTTAGACGGTTTATGGAGACTTGTGTTAATGTTTCATTATTTCTAGTTTGTTATTTGAGACATGAAGAAGAGTTGTTTTTATTTGAGTTGCTGGATTGAAAATTGGATAGATGAGTTTATATGGTTTATTTAATTGAAGTATTTACGTTTGATTTGAGATTTAGGAAAATATATATTCTTGAATTTGGAAGTACTCTAGCCTTGTTAGAGTTGATTATCAGGGTATATGAGTTAACTCTTCGGATTCTCGGGGACGGGGCGTTACAATCTCAGTTGAAACCAGAGATAGAAAAGGCTAAAGGCGGCGACGATGAGGAGGAGGACAAGAACAAAGACGCAAAGGAAGCAACATCATGCACGACAATAGCTTCTGCGCCTCTTTTTCGGTGTGAAAGATGGTGGGAGGGCTGGTTTGCGGGGTGGCGGTCTTTCAAAATGATATTGTTAAAAATAGAACAAGCAAACCATTGATGAACAAAGAAAAAAAAACTTTTTGGCTACGAAAATTGATGAAGTAATTGTAGGGCTCTCAAGATTGATTCAAACTCAAACTCAGAACTTCACCTTTGCATTAAAAAAAAAGTTGAATTAAAGTTGATAAAATTTGTGACTGGGAAGCCATGAAAATGGATCAAAAAAGTTGATTTACTCTGTTTAATCCGTTTCTAGAGATATTAAGTCAACTTTTTTACCGGATCAAGCTTCTCAATGTGATTCATGGTGAACACGAAAATCCTCTCGCTCTCACAGCAAGACCATAACCCGTCTGTAAAATTTAACAACCCCGAGAGCGTAATCGTATTATTCCCACCATTGTCACCCAAGCCACACCCCCCACCTCACATTTCACCCGAGTCAAACTTAGAGAGCAATCTATGTTCTCGATGACAATTCTAGACTTGGAGCTCGTCTTCATCAACAACTTCCTCATCTCCGAGTTGGTATGCACCTCGGTTAGCTCCAAGTCATATATGTCGTAACCCAGATAATTTGCTATGGCTGCAATCATGCTTGATTTCCCTGCCCCCAGTGGACCATAGAGTAGGTAACCTCTTTTCCATGCTCGCCCCATCTTTTGGTAGAATCCTTGACCGTTCACGAAGTCTATGAGATCCTCCATAATCTCTTGCTTCTTTGTTGGGTCCATGGCTAAGGTCTCAAATGTGCTTGGATGCTTAAATGGTACAGACTCCTATTGGTGTCCCCTCGAGTCCAAGGAACCGGCATGAGAGTGAAGACTCGTTTCTCTTTTGGTAAAGGACATCATGAGAAGGTTTGAGCTTGCCTTTGTGCGACGACGTGTTCCTAGAGAACGGTGACTCCATTGTAGGTGTCGACGATGCTGTCATTATTGGAGAGGCCGAAGGTGATGGCACTAGAGTTTAGGGTGCGGGTGAGGTTGAGGCGGCTACTGGTGATGGAGATGGAGGAGCTGAGGTAGAGCTGGACAACCTTTTTAGAGCTCGTTGGTGTTGACTCTGTCAATCTTGGTGATGTCGAAGTAGCAGTAGGAGGAGAACTAGCGGAAAATCCGGTTGAGGAGCTTGACAGTGGTGAATCGGAGTTCGGGTGGGAATACTACTTGCATCGGCTTCAGTGTTAGACTTGGGGCGGTGCAAAGGGATGCAGCGAGGAAGAGAGGTGCAGAGAGAGGAGGGCGGTGCAAATGAGAAGGCAAAAGGGCTGGGCTTCATACGTTCGTGATTCTCTGTGATGGAGCGTATTTCTCTTATAGTGTATTTTCTTACGTAGAGTTAGCTTAATGGAGGCTTGCTTTTGTGGGATTTTCAGCCCGACCGCTGGGAAGCGTTTCTGCACGTTCTATTCTCGGGTAAAAGAGATAAAAAAAAAAAAGGATATGAAATTATCACTATTTAAAAAAGAGTAATTCTAGATATAATTGTATAGTGTGTAAACGTCGCGTAATTGTTTTGAAAAATAGTGAGATTCACTATTAAAAAATTAATTTTTTTCATGTGGGTCTAATGTTTTATTCATTTTTTACAAAATAATTATGCGGCAGTTGTACAATTTATAGTTACAAATATATTTTCTCTTTAAAGAAATGCAACTAATATCTACCAAATATCAAAGTTGAGCTAGAATTTCATTAGTAGTTATTCTATTATCAAGTCGGCATATAAACCACATTATTTATATCTCTTAAATGATAAGATTTTTTTTTTTAAATGATAAATGGTAAGATTGGATTTGGAAGATTTAAATTTTAAAATTTCTCTTTTAAATTAAATTGTCTCATGTAAATACAATACTTAAATGCTATTTATGTGGGTCATTTTTTAAAATGTGATTTTTTTTCGTTTATCTGAAATAAAGATGAACCATAATTATTATATTTTTTAAAATTATTAGATTAATAAGTAAAATCATCAAAATATCTTATATTTTAAGCTAAATGACCCCTCTACGTCGCCGTCACTCCTAACCATACTATGATCCAGACCGTAAATATGGCGCAAGTAACAAATTTGACAGCTCTCTAGAGTAGATCTAGCTTATTAATATCCGACCTAACATATTGATCGGCCTCCAATATTTCAATCTATGTTTTTGTTTTTCTTGATCAAATCACCAATATTTCAACGTATTTTATCTCATCACTCACGTGTTTTGAATAGAAACATGGTAATCAGTTGTTTTAAGCTCTATTTGGGAATACAATTACTTTGAGATATTTTATATTATATTATTAATATTGATAAATTATTTATTATTATTTTTACCATTATTTACGAATAGTAATACTTTATACAATTATAAAATATGAAAACGTCCTGCAATCATTTTAAAAAAGAGTAAGATCTATTATTAAAAAATTAATTTTTTTATATAAATTCCTATTTACTTACTTTTTAAAAAAAATTACATAACACTTATGCACTCTATAACTAAAAATATCATTTATCATTTATAAATCATACGAGATACAGCCAAGATCTGCGCGTGTTTTCCTCTAGCTGTGAATGGGTCCACGGTGATGCAGCCATTTTTGAACTATGTTAACCTCAAATTCCTTGGCAAATACATACATATATACATCAATAATGCTAAATTCATTGAAATTGGGTCCCCACACTCTTTTATTATTATTATTATTATTATTATTATTATTATTATTATTATTTATTTAGTAATTAAGTAAGTATTTTTTAATAATATTATGCATTTATTTTTAAACAAATTGTTTAAAGATATAAAAAAATAAAATATAAAAAGAAAAGCATTTAACCTTTCCAGAGAATTTGTCGGACCATACCTTGATGGGTGTATCACGAATCTTTATACATACACTCATCTTTCCTCGGACGCTAAAAATCAAAAGAGTGGCCCTGAATTATCAGCCAAGCTCTAGGTGATTGAGACCCGAAGAAAAGTAAACTCCTTGAAATACAAGGTATTGATGGTAGGTTGCCCAATAAATGTTCCTGTCTGCCTCCGAGAAAATGCTTAACCAAATGTTCGTACGCTTCATGGGAGATATGAGAGAGAGAGAGAGAGATGTCATTTTATAACTCCCATCCACCCATCAACGATATTACGATATCTTATCTCCTCGTTCTTCTTTTTCTTATTTTTATTGAAATTTAATTTTTCGGATAAATAAATTTGTTTTTATTTTCTGATTCTACCTAATCTCCTTCGAAGAGTGACATATAAAATCATTAATATTAGATTATATAATTCTATTTAAAATTTATTTTCATATTAAATTATCCATCTATTAGTTAAAATAATAATAAAATATTATAAATTCAAGAATATTTTTTTCTCAATTTTTTTTTCTATTAATTGACACCAAATTACCCACATACATTTATTTGGCTACAACATTATCCACAATTTTTTTTAATTACAAACCAAATTAGAGTGCAGAAATGAGAAATCTACCCACAGCAAAAATCATCAATCAAGTATAACAGTTATCTAAATCTCGCCAATTATTTAAGATATGAATGCAAGAAGAGTACAAAAAGGAGCGTCTGATGTTTATTGAATAAAAATAAGCGTTGGTCATAATACAGTAAACACTCATATATGACTCACGACACTAACACATTGTAACTAAAAATTATATATTTTTTCATTTAGATAATTCAATATAGGTAATCTTATGTAAAATAAGTTAAATTTTGCATTTCACTATTACTTAGATAATTCAATGCAGTGCTACAAGGGGATGTTTAGAAATATTTTCATCTCCTATTATGTGATTTTCATTTTATTTTCTTTTCTTTTCAAATATAGTTCTAAATTAATTGTTACAATTTTTTTAAATTAATTAATATAATTTTTTTAATTGTAAATAAAAAATAATATAACTTTTTTAAATCTCAAAATAAAAATAATATTATAATAATATTTTAACTTCATAATATTTTTATTCAATTTTTTTTTCAAAATCCAATAAATATTTAACTAAAATTATCTCATTACTATTTATAAACTATTTTATTATAAAAAAATCTACCCATCATTCATTTTCTATCCTTCTTATTATTTTATGATATGATATTAAATAATAAATTTATAAATAAAATATAATAAATAATTTTTCAATTACTTGATACTATTTCATAAAAAAATAAAAAATGAAAATTAATAGCATTATTCTTTTATTATTATTCATAAAATTCTGTTCTCATCATCTTTCCTCTCTGTAAATAAATAAATAAGGGTTTTTGTCTCGCTCTGCACCAGCTTTGTTGACTTGGATCAAGAAGACCCTCTTCTCGAAGGCAAATGTCTTGCGTTTTCAGCAGTAAGCTCAGGCTTGGGTTATATCTATTCTGTTTCCTGGTTGATTTCACAAATTAGTTCTGCAAATCTTGCACAATCTCAAAGTGGAAGAGACAAATGCTTTCCTTCAATCCTCTCTTTCTTCCCGTCGTGTTACTTCTCATGCTTGGCTCCCTCAGCCTGACCACTCACGCAGCCGACCCAGTTTCGCTCTACCACTTCTGTGCAAACGCTACCTTCTCCCAAAATAGCCTCTACAATTCCAGTCTCAACTCCCTCCTCTCTTATCTCTCCTCCAACGTCACCCGCAACATCGAATTCTACAACACCACCTCCGGTCAGAACACCTCCGACCCCGTCTACGGCCTCTTCCTCTGCCGCGGTGATGTCACTTCCCAAATGTGCCGAGCATGCGTGGCTGCCGCGACCAAAGAGCTCGCCGCTAAATGCTCAAGGGAAAAGGTTGCTGTTATTTGGTACGATGAGTGCATGATTCGCTACTCCAACGAGTCTATCTTCTCCACCGTGACCGTAAGTCCCAGGGTTTCTCTGTTGAACACGCAGAACATCACGGAGCAGAACCGATTTAACCGGCTGGTGAACACGACGATGACTGACTTGGCAAATAGGGCCTCGAACTTTCCAATCGGAGTCAAAAAATTTGGAACCAATGAAACGAAATTTTCCGAGTTTCAAAATCTGTACAACCTTGTACAGTGCACGCCGGACCTGTCTAGCGCCGATTGCAACCGGTGTCTCCAGACAGCTATCAACCGTCTTCCGATATGTTGTGATGGGAAGCAAGGGGGAAGGGTTCTGTTTCCAAGTTGTAATGTTAGGTATGAATTGTACCCATTTTACGGTGCATCTCCGGCGCCCCCTACGCAAGGGCCTCCATCTCCGCCTCCACCTACGGGGTCTGCATCTGGATCAAAAGGTAAAGTGGAGAACCTGTTTGGCTGCTTTTCATTCTCCTATTATCATCATTATCATTATCATTATCATCTTTTATTATTATTATTATTATTATTATTATGTTGAGGGATAGAAATCAAGGAAAACAGCAACCTAAGCAGATAGGAACACCGTGTATCGCACTATATATCCCTCTCAGCCTCGTTGCACAAATCATGTCATTTTAGTTTATCTTAATTAATTATTACAACTAAATATGATAAATAATTTAATTTTTTTAAATTTTAAAATAAAATTATATTAAAAAATTATATGTTAATAATATTTTATTCTATTTTTACTTTCATATAATATATTATAGGTACGTTTATCATGCCTAGCTAGCTGGGTTGCAATTATGAGTTTGCAAGGATGAGTGATGAACTATGTGATAGTGCAAATATGTATATGTGTATATATATAAAGTTGAATTATTATATAAACATTCATTTATTAATTCCCTTCTGCCATGTCCACATTTAAAAATTATTTTGAGATTAATATATTAGACCTGCCAATATATGAACTGAAGAAGTCCATTAGTAATTAGGCATCGATGGGCCATGGCCACTTAGCAAGTGGACAAAGGATGGAGTAAAACTTGACTTGATGTGATAATCTTGATTATATGATTTTTATTTAATCGAAGATCTTTATTCTCAGACAAACTTCTATTCGAATTTCGATCCATTCTTTTTTTTTTTTTTTTTTTTTTTTTTAAACTTTTAATTACGTTTTTCGGGAGCTAAAGTGTATAGTTCATTAGTAGTTTATTTTCTTAACTGCTTTCCCTTTTGTGCTTGTGTTTGTTTGTGCTTAATGGTCTTTGGACCAGTCCAAATTACATGCTTATTCACCAAGAGTCGTAACTGCTGTTTATGCAGGAAAATCAAAAATCTCAACAACCACGATAGTCGCCATTGTTGCTCCAATTGCTGTCGCCGTGCTGTTATTCATTGTGGGCTGCTGTTTCCTAATTAGGAGAGGTAGAAACAAGTTGGATGCAGGAAAAGGAGACAATGGTAAGGAATATATAGCTATAATCAGTTTCTATGTTTTTGTGTTTGTAATTTTACATGCTGCTCTTTGAATTTCAATCTCTTACGTTTATTGTTTGCATTTGTAGCCTTAAATGATATTACCACTGTAGAGTCCTTGCAATTTGATTTTAGTACAATTGAAGCTGCCACGAACAAATTCTCCGAAAACAGCAAGCTAGGTGAAGGTGGATTTGGTGTGGTTTACAAGGTATGGAATTTGCTTTACATTACTTGGTTTCTTTCTTTTCAGTAATACTATTATCACTTTGTCAGGATAATACTTCATTAAGTACAGTAAATTAAAGATTTACAACTATGATGAGTGATTTGGAGTTCACATTTTTTTATATTGGAATTATATAAATTGTGCAAAGTAAACTGTTGTAAAGATTGACCGTTGAACCTTTTCAGGGTACACTTTCTAATGGACAAGAAATAGCTGTGAAGAGGCTTTCGAAAAGATCTGGACAAGGTGCAGAACAGTTCAAGAATGAGGTTGTATTGGTAGCTAAGCTTCAACACAGAAATTTAGCGAGGCTTTTGGGATTTTGCATAGAAGGAGAAGAAAAGATACTCGTATATGAATTCATACCCAACAAAAGCCTCGACAATTTCCTATATGGTATGCCCAACCGTGCATATGTCAAATGTTCTCGTGACATGTTGATTAAATTGTAACTTCTGAAAGATTTTAATTATTCTAATGAACTTGTAGACCCTAAAAGACAAAGACAGCTGGATTGGTCCAAGCGTTACAAGATAATAGACGGAATTGCTCGAGGAATTCAATATCTTCATGAAGATTCTCGACTCAAAATTATACATCGTGATCTCAAAGTCAGCAATATATTGTTAGATGCCAATTTGAATCCAAAAATTTCAGATTTTGGCATGGCAAGGATTTTTGGAGTTGATCAAACTCAAGGAAACACAAGTAGGGTTGTTGGAACATAGTAAGCTCCGAACCTTTTCTTTTGTTTTTCATGATCAGAACTGCAGGTAAATTCATTGTTTTTCCCAACATATATATCACTTAAATCTAGCAACAACATAGGTAAAAAGTGGATCATTGGTTACAACCATAATAAATAGTATTATGTGAGTAAGGTTAAAAGAACTCTCGTGGTCTTTTACCACAACCGTATTTTTGGTGCTGGTTTGCAGTGGCTACATGTCTCCAGAGTATGCAATGCATGGAGAATTTTCTGTGAAGTCAGATGTTTATAGTTTTGGTGTCTTGATTCTAGAAATTATCAGTGGCAAGAAGAACAGTACTTTCTATGAATCAGATGGTGCTGAGGACCTCTTGAGCTATGTGAGTTTGATCTAATTGTAATTTTTTTTCCTTTTCTTTAATATCATCTTTGCACCACATTATATAACAAAAACTGATGCAGGCATGGATACATTGGAGGGATGGTACGCCCATGGAATTGGTGGATCCAGTTTTGGGAGATTCTTATTCAAGAGACGAAGTCATGAGATGTATCCATATTGGGTTATTATGTGTTCAGGAAGATCCGGTGGACAGACCCTCCATGGCGTCAATAGTTCTCACACTCAGTAGCCACTCCGTTACACTGCAAGCACCTCAGCAGCCTGCATTTTTCCTTCGCAGTAAAACAGACATGCCAACAAAGGTTCTGGAATCATCAATACCATTGTCAGTCAATGAAGCATCCATTACTGAATTACACCCTCGATAGTTATATATATACATCCGAATTGAGGGACCTTTTACTTGCGGAATAGGAACTGAAGAAAATTATGTTCAATGGTTCCAAGTGGTGTAGGTCGAACATGATCATGAGTTCAAACCCTTTTGTATGTTTGGGGTATGTATGCTATGCTAAGTAGTCATGCATGGTGTTGAGCATAAATAAGTGGTGGGTGGGCTTCTGTCATGCATGCATGCCAACTTAATCTTGTTTACTTTTATATATATATATATATATGGTCTGATAATTTTGATTGCACATTTAATTTGGCTACCTAGTGTGCAAATGGATGTTGAAGAATAGAGCATGGCGATCGGTTGCAACTTTAATGAGTATCAGCTTATCCGAAGGAATTCAAGTTCAAAGAGACAGTTTGTTTATGAGTAAGGGGAGAATACATATTTTTAATTATTTTTCTTTCATGGCAACTTATTAGATAATTAATGAAATATATTCTAAATATCTTTTTCCCAATATGAATAAATTAAACTAGAAACTTTAGAGTAAATACATCTACATAAATTATAGGTCAAAATCTCAGGCAAAGTTGCTAGATTGTCAAATATATACTTGAGATTTAAACCTTAATTAATGAATATTTTCAGGTTTTTAAGTTGACTTTTGAACAGAATTCTGGCAAAATACCAGTTATAATGCGTTCAATTTTTGTTTTCTTCAACCATTTTTGTAAGTTTCCAGTGGGTTTTTTTTAAGAATATAATTTTTTTGTTTTTTGCTGAATTTCTGAAGATTAATGAAATTTGGGCCAAACAAAGATCCAATCGTATCATCTTTAATGAGTTATTATTAAAAACAAATAAAAACTCAAGATTATTAAATATCACGACGCCAATTATATAAAGTGGAGCATATAGTATTTATTATTATTTATATAAATATTTTATATAATATAAATAAATAATAAATATTATACAATTTATTTTATACGTCTATGTTTAAGTGACAATCTTAAATTTGAATACCAAATTTGAGGAGACCTTTCCAATTGTTGTCCAGAAGGTGTTAATTTCTTAAGTTAGATTTTTCAGCTGAAGACAGAAAAGGCTGAGCCATGGCTTGCGCCACATCATTAATTTCCCCGCCTTATCTTCATCTCCGTGGACCTCACTTATGGTAAGAAATAATCTCAGTGAAACAAAAAGAAAAAATGGAAGAAAAACATTGGTAAAGACTGAACCTGCCGATGCCTGCAAAGTGTAAACTTTAATTTGGGAGTAAAAGTGTGAGAAAACCATCACCAAGAAAAAAAAAATGGCTTCTTTCAAGTTTTCCTTATGCCTTGTGTATCTAATCTCCATCATAATAACCTTGTTGAGCCTCACCATTGAAGCAGCTCCTACTTACGCATCTCACTCCTGCCCAAATCAGACGGTTTTCACTCCCAACGGCCCTTACCAAGCCAACCTCAACTTTCTCCTCGCCGCTCTTTCTTCTAACTCCACATGTGAGGGGAGTAATCCCTAGGATCGGGCTAGGGAGAGTAGGCCCGGTCCACAAGGCCTGAACAGTTTAAGGGTTTGAGGACAAGGGTTGGGCCGGATCAGGTTGGCCTAGGGGGCTAGGGAGGGAAGCAATCGGGCGTCATGTGCAGGCTAGAGAATGGAAGGCAGAGTTGTTTGATACCACTGTTGGCTGACGTTCACAGACAATCCCTGTCTCTCTGGCGTCTAGATAGGCCAAAGGGATGGATGCACCTGATCGGGACCACGTCACATTTAATGAGACGGAAATGGATACGTCACGACAGAGAGTCATGCCACATTTAATCAATCCCAAGACTGGGCATGCCACAACGTGCCTCCTGGGGTGTTAGCAATAGTCACGATCAAGTCTAGAAAGTCTGCTACGTAGCAGGGAGATGGCAGGTACACCCGGCCCCAGTACAAAGCGGCACACCCACCATCTCCTTCCTGAGGATCTCCCTGATGAGGTATATATATCTCATCCCCCAGCCAAGGGAGGGGTTCATACACTTTTACTCTTCGATTCATAATCCCCATAAAGAAATCACACACTGACTTTAGCATTAGAGGTGTCCCCCACCACCCCAAAGCTCTCATTTCTACATATTAGCAGGTACACGAATTGGGCCCCCGTGGAGTTGTCTGGGTTGCGAAATATGGCATCAACAGTGGCACCGTCTGTGAGATTCTTTTTCCTATAGTAGCGTGTTCTTCATATGCTGGCAAGCACATGTTCCCAAGCATCACGACGAGAAGAAGAATAATTCGAAGTAATGGAAACAAGAGCCAATGAGATGGGTGAAACCATATGAAAACTCATGTAAGAAGCAGCAGCTCTCTGCCAGAATAATGCTGCTCTGCGGAGAACAGAGGGGGAATTGGAGGGAGACGAGCCTAGCCAGATCCCGAATGCCGCCGCAGCTGAAGAAGAAAGGCCCATAATGCACCTTGAGCTCCGGGAGCTCAAGGATAAATATGTTGAAATGGACAAATAGATAGTCACGTCTTCCTCGATGGAATAGCTACTCACTAGCACGGACCTGCTGTATAGCGCCAAAGTCATGGTGATTCCTCTCCCACCAAAGCTCAAAGTTCCGCAAGTAGATGCTTGTGACATGTTCAAGGACTCCTTGGAGCACTTGGAAACGTTCAAGGCCCCCATGAGCATGCACGAGTTTCCAGGAGAAATCGTGTGCAGAGCATTCCCTCTCACACTAAAGGGGCGACGAGGGCTTGGTTTGGATCCTTCCCTCTTGGTACTATCAACAGCTTCACTGAGCTAGCCTGTCTCTTCCTGGCACAGTTCATGGCAAACCGGAAAAGGAGGCGCCCGACCGCCTACCTCCTGATGGTGAAGCAACAAAATGACGAAAGCCTGAAATTATACCTCTCCCGGTTCAATTAGAAGCATACGATCACAGATGACCAGGATGAGAAGATCACCCTAGTGGCCCTGCTAGGGGGAATCTGGCCCTGAAACCCGTTCATGACTGAGATAGCCCGGAGAACCACAACAACACTAAGGGAGTTTATGGACTGAGTCGATGGCTTCATTAACGCTGAAGACACCCTCAGGGCATTAACGGCTCTCCAGAGGATTGAGCTAAAGTAAGCGGACAAAAAGGCCGCTGGACAGAAAGGCGAGCTGAACTCCGAGGGGGGCAAGAAGGGAGCACATGAGGCCAAGAGAAGGGGTGAAGTGTCAGCTCAGGCTCAAGGCGGGCCCCATGCGAAAGTGAGCCTGGCCTTTAAAGATGAACATGCCTCGAGGACTGCGGAAAGAGCCATAAAGGGGCCAGGAGAGCAGCAAGTATTACGCCTACAATCTGACAAACCGGCACAATACTAAAGATTGCTACACCTTAAAGTGAATGAAGGAGTTGTTGGAGGGTCTGCAAGACTGTCGGCGGCAGACGACAGACAGACAGGAATGCTGCAAGGGCGGTCATCTGAGAGTTTGGCAGAGTGAGAGCCCAATGAGGCAAATAGCCCGGTGGGTGAGATTCGTACAATTGCAAGAGGATACGTGGGAGGAGGCTCCATCTTGTCAGCTCAGAGGGCCCACGCTTGAAGGGCCTGATAAGAGGAGGTGTTCACAACAGGAAGGGTCGCGACTGGCACCAGGAAGCAGACCGGGGGAACAACGATAACCTTCAGTGAGATGGATGAGGAAGGCATCCTCCGCCTAACCCCGAACAGCCTAAGGGCAGTAACCTTCACTACCACCTCAAGATGAAGTTTCCCGTTGACTTGGGGGTGAAAGAGGTCTGTGAAGAGGAAGTGCTAGCTTGGGAATGCTACGCTAGAGTGCTAAGACATGAAGTTAAGGAAGTCAAAACGATCGGGGAAGCGGGGGAGGCAGCCACGCCACCTTCACCTCAACCCTAGCCGAATGGGACGAGGAAGTCCGAGATGAGCAAGCACTAAGGAATGCTGAGCCCAACGAGCCCCTGGAGTTGGTCTTTGTAGACCCACAAAGGCTTGAGCACACCATGCAAGTGGGAACCAAAATGGCTCCTCGTTGAGCACCAAGACATGTTCGCCTAGAGTCACGACGAGATGCCCGGGATCAACAACTCAATCATCGAACATCGCCTCTGCGTGGACCCCACGACCAGGAAGGTCAAGCAAAAATGCTGAAGTTTCAGTGCGAAAAAGTATGTGGCAATGGCCAAGGAAGTGGACCGTCTCCTTGCGGCTGGGTTTATCTGAAAAGCCCACTATCCTGAACGGCTTTCCAATCTGGGCAAGCCAAAAGGATGGACTCACCTGATCGAGGCCACGCTGCATTTAATGGGATAGAAACGAGCACGCCAAACAGAGAGCCACGACGCATTTAATGCATCCCAAGATTGGGCCCGCCACGACATGCCTCCTGAGGTATCAGCAACAATCACGATCAAGTTTGGCAAGTTTTCTATGCAGCAGAGAGATGGCAGGGACACCGACCCCAATACGGAGAGGCACACCCACCATCTCCTTCCCGAGGATCATCCTGACCAGGTATATATACCCCTTCCCCCAGCTAGGGGAGGGGTTCACATACTTTTACTCTTCGATTCATAATTTCCATAAAGAAATCACACATTAACTTTAGCATAAAAGGTGTCTCCTACCACCCTAAAGCTCTCATTTTTGTGTATTAGCAGGTGGACGAATTGGGCGCCTGTGGAGTTACTCGGACTGTGAAACATGACATCAACACTACCCTTCTCGAGGGATTCCACGCAGTGAATACCGAAAAGGACCCTCTCGACGTGGTCATCGGCCGGTTTTTCTACATTGGTGATATGACCCCGAACCTCTATCAAAATTGCATCTCTACTTAAATGGAAGTTGTATGGAAACATTATCTGTTGGAAAAAAAAAAGGCTTTTATCTAGTACGATGAGTGCAAGCTATAGTGCTCTGATGAGTCCGTCCTGAATGACATGGTGCCATTTGTTGATATCGCCAGCAGCAACCAGAGCGTCGGATAGCAGGACTGCTTCAACAGTTTGTTGTCCAGTACAATGAAGTAATTGGTGTCACGAGGGGCCAATTCTCAGTCGGACAAGAAGTTTGCAACGGAGGAAGTTAAATTTATGAGCTCATGAACTCTGTACGCCCTGGCACAGTGCACGCCCGAGGTGTCTATTGAATCGTGCATGACATGCTTGGAAAGCGCCATCGGTTTTATTCCTCAGTGTTGCGCTGGAGTACAAAACGGAATGGTTCTCCTTCCGAGCTTTAATATCATATATGAATTGTACCCATTTTACAATCATACTATTGGACTTCCTGTTCTAGGTATGACATACAAATAAGTTCTTCTACTTGAATATATTACTAAGTTCTTAGTATTAGTATTAGTAATTTAGGGGGGGGGGGGGGCTCCAACTTCAACGGAGTGGGAAAGCCCACCTCTAACCTCTTATTGGAGTCGGAGGTCACTCCAATCAAAGTCGAAGTTCGATTTTGATCGGATTTGCCGGAATCAGAGTCGGAGTATCAAATAGGATGCGAGAGAAATCACCACAGAAAAAAAAAAAAAAAAAAAACGATCCAAATATGATTTTCCACCCCTAGAAAAAAAATTCAAATCTAATTGCCAAAAATAAAAACACTCTAAAATCTCACTCCTCTAAAACCAATTAAACATGAGGTCAAGACATATTAAACTGCATAAAAAGGATGTTGATCATAGCACACATCCCTTCTTGAGATAAAAATCCCATATCGGTAAGAAAAAACCAATCGAAGCAAAAGAAATTGTACGAGCCGTACAAGACAATGCAAGAAAACGATATAAACCCTAGTCCCTAGAAAAGCTTTGGTAGAATCTAATTCAAAACTTGAATCTCGCAACAGAGTAGTCGAAAATAAGCAGGAGTCCAAACCCTAGTCTCATACCTCTTCGCTGACATCCAGATCGAGAGAGAGAGAGAGAGAGAGAGAGAGAGAGAGAGAGAGTAGCGGCATAGGCTAGAGAACAATGGAAATGTGTAATGGAAGCTGGAAGGAGTGAATGCAATAAAGGATCAGGGTTTTGAAATAGATGAATACATAAAGGGTAGAAAACTAAAACTTTTAATGATAATTTTATATCAGATGTTATATTATGATTTATAATATTAATTTTTTGTTATATCAAATGTTATATTAATTTTAAATTTTACTAGTGAGTCGTCCTGCTTTTATCGTTGGGCGTATTGCTAGTTGACTTTTTTTTTGGTAATTTCTTTTAAATATTTTTTTTAACATCTTCAATCATTAATATAAAAAATACACAATTTTATTAATAATCAATTTCTTAATTATTAAATAAAAAAATTTTTAAAAAAATAAAATTCATTAGCGATAAGATTGGAGGGCAAGCTCAAGGGTTCATTTAACATTTTCCATTAATTTTATGTTATCTTATTATTATTATTATATATGAACAATACGATTTTAAAATTTAGTACTATATTAATTAACAATTTAACATGTAATATAAACTTAAAATATATGAACAATATAAAGCGGTTTTTTATTTTTTCACCCTAGTGAAAATAAACCACCCCTAAATCTCAATATAAAGCTCAGAATGTCAGAGGGGTTGATTCGAATCTCTTCCCACTCGTATAATTCCAGTGTTATATACCACCAAGCCAATTATCAACTGCGAGTTGTGATATGGACCCAAATTGTTATAATCATAACCCAGAGTTTATAATTTTTCTAACCTCTCTTTTCAAAATAATTTATAACTCTCAAAATAAATTCTAAAATATTAATAATAATATATATAATATATATTATTTGGAAAATATTTTCAGCAAGCTTGTCATGCAATTCGTCTCAGGTTGGTTTGGTTTGGTTCTAGAAAATATTAAAAGTCGAACCGAACAATATTTGGGGCAGTGTGATATCTATATTGTGAGGTAATATATTTGCTACCTTAGATGAATAACTGTTGTTTAAAGAAAAAGAAAACAGAGGATGTCTTCCTGAAACTCCGGCCGACGGATTAGAAGTTTTTCTTTTGTTAATTGGAAAATGAAGCTACATCGATCCAATTCTAAAAATCCAGAAGCTACATGGCACAACTACAACCACTAATTAATTCATTTATTACGCCAAACAACGATTCAATTTTTAAGAAATTTCCAATATAAGTTTTTTAAATATTTATATAAAATATAATAAATAATTTAAATTTTTTTAAAAATTTAAAATAATATTATTATTCAACTTTTAATTTTTATCTCAATTCTAAAATTTTGAATACCGTATCAGATGTTGTACCGGTCAAGACACTGGAACGAAATATTTTGATACCGATATCATTTCGTGTACCGTTTCGAAATAGTTAATATATAAATAAATTATATATATAAATATATATAAATTATATTTTAAATTAATAATCTATATATAAATAAATTATATTTAAATAAATAAATATATATATAAAAATTATAAATAGCTTACAGCAATTAGCATGAAAATAGCAGGGCTGAAGAGAGGTATTCTTGAGGAAACCATCGCTGGCCACATGTTTATCTTCGGACTGGAAAGGTTTACGCCTCCGATAAAGAGAGACTTTTTAACGAAAGAAATCGTGTTCGAAGTGTGAACCTAAGTCAGAGCTGGAGTTGTAGGTGTGCTTTTGAAGCATCCCTGAAGTTTATCATAACATATTCCAACCTGTTTTTTAATCTTAAAGTATTTACAATGGTTGAATTCATAAAAGTTGTATAATTTATTTAATAAATATAAATTTTTTTATAAATTAAAATTACTTTTTTTAATAATAAATTATTTTTCAAAATAACTATGGGACACTTACACACGCGTAGCATTATTCATAAATTCAATCTACAGTTCCTCTTTGGGCAGGTTTGTCCTACAAAGTCCGTTTGTCGGAGACCAATAAATGGATGACATCTCAAGGCATTGCACCAAAATGAAGTCTAAATCTGGTTGCAGCATAACAAGGGCATTTTGGCCAATTCACAAAATCTCATTTCAGCAGAAAACCACACTCTCGAGTCTTGACAAAAGCCCTGGATAGATCGCACGGTCGCACCCCACCGTAGCCTTTGACGCACGCCGCACGCCGGTGGAGGAGATTCAGAGTATATCGGCGCACCCCTTCCGTCGCACCCCTTCCGATTTTCAATCGCACACGATATCGTAGCCTTCGACCAACGCCGCTTGCAGCTGCCCATTCCTCCTTCCAGTTTCTACCGTACGCGGCACTGCCCATTCATCAAGCATAGTTTGTTAGCAAATGGCTAGTTCTATGGTAAGAAAGGAAACTTCAACCAAACTTTCACTTTGCATTTTAATTTTTCTCTCAGTGCCGAAAAATATAAGTTTTGTTCAAGCCATACATTTTTCTCTATACTGAAGCCAACCACGTTCCCCCAATGGCAATCCACATTTTTCACTTTGTGTGTTAATTGATAAACTTGATATGTCTATAATACACTTTGCGTTTTTCATTGCGTTTTAATCCATTTACAGTAAAATTGTTCTTTTTATAAGCTCTGTTTTATATTTTCTTGGAAGTGAAAGGACTTCCTCTGATGTTGGGTTCAAAACCGTGTAGTTAATTTAAGTTTTTGGGTTCAATCTTGTCTGTTGGGTTGCAGATTTTTGTGGATGTATCTTTAGGTTTTGGGTCATGCATTTAGTGGAAAAAACAAAAGGATCTTATGTGGATGTATCTATTTTTTTTTGTGGATGTATCTATGTTTTTTTGTGGATGTATCTATGTTTTTTTTTTTTTTTGGATAAACTTGATATGTCTATGATATTTTTTAGATTGCATTGTTTTATGTTGGGATGAAGGATTGTATGTAGAGTTCGGATAGTGATGAAGTTGAGATACTAACGAATGTGAGAGATGGATTGAATGTGGGAGATGGTGTGAATATGGAAGATCGTGCAAATCAAGTGAATTTGGAAGATGGAGTGAATGTGGGAGGTGGAGATGGTGATGGAGTGAATGTAGAAGATGGAGATGGAGTCAACATGAATTTCACTTCCAGTAGTGGATCCTTTGAACTGTTTGTTGGGAAGGAATTTGATGAGGTTGAAGACGCCCAAGCTTTTTACAAGGCGTATGCTAGACGAAGAGGTTTTGCAATGAGGACCAACCATACGAAATTATCAAAAGAGGACAGAAAATTAATTGGAGTAGATTATGTTTGTACAAGAGAAGGATTTAGGCGTGAAAGTCTAAAACAAAAAGAATGAAAAATTCATGAACCTGCCAAAACAAAGATTGGGTGTAAAGCAATGATGTGTATAAAAAAGAATGGTGAAAGGTGGATAGTATGCAAGTTCGTGCCTAAACACAATCATGAGCTACTCACATCAAAAAGTACTAGCTTGCTCCGTGGACATAGAGGAGTGACACGTGTCCAAAAAAAACTCATTCTTACTTTGAATGAGTCCGGTGTACCGACAAGAAAGATAATGTCGGTGTTGAGCAAATAATCAGGTGGTGATTTTAACATTGGTTGTATTGATAAGGACGTCGAAAATTATTTGAGAAATAAAAGAAAAAAATTGTTTGAAGAGGGAGATGCACAAATGTTGTATGCCTACTTTCTTGATCGACAATGTAAAGAACCTGGGTTTATGTACTCCATGCAAGTTGATGAGAATGGGTGTATGGGAAGTTATTTTTTGGCAGATGCAAGATCGAGGTCTGCATATCAATATTTTGAGGATGTTGTTATATTTGATGCGACGTACCTCACAAATATTTATAAGATGCCATTTGTTCCTTTTTCAGGAGTTAATCATCATCACCAAACTATAATGTTTGGTTGTGCGTTGTTAGTAAATGAAACAGTTGAATCTTATATGTGGTTTCTGAGAACATGGCAGGAAGCAATGCTTGGGTGTACCCCTTCAACCATTATTACTGATGATGACAAAGCCATGGCCAAGGCCATTGCAGAGGTACTCCCAAATACAACTCATTGGTTGTGCTTTGGCATATTTTACAAAAATTTTCTGAACATTTGGCACATGTCTATAACAAGTTTCCAAACTTTGGAAAAGAGTTCCATCATTGTATCCATGAGACAATAATGACTAATGAGTTCGATGAGGAATGGAGTTCAATACTGATGAAATATGGTCTGGTTGGTAATGAATGGCTGCAAAATCTTTACACCCGATGGGGGTAAGTGGGTCCCGACTTACTTACGAACCACATTTTGTGCCGGTATGTCAACCATGCAAAGGAGTGAGAGTATGAATAAATTTTTCAAGGATTATGTTCATTCGAGCACAATGGTAAGTGACTTTGTGCATCAATACGAGAAAGCCTTAGATGCACGATATTTCAAAGAAAAAGAGAAGGATGTGAGGACGAAATCGAGTAGGGCGATTTTGAGAACCTGTCACACAATTGAAGAAAAAGCGGCAAAAGTGTATACAGTGAAGTCTTTCATTATCTTTCAAGATGAGCTATTTAATAGCCAATGGTACAATACAACCAAAGTTCAGAAAGAGGGTGAAAGTAAAATGTATGGAGTGACACCTTATGGCAAAGAAAAACCTATTTATTATGTGACTTTGGAGAGTGGAGAAGCAAAGGCAATTTATACATGTCATATGTTTGAGTTTCTGGGTATTCTTTGTAAGCATATCCTATGTGTCCTTCGACGAAAAGGAAAATTGGGTATGTTGCCACAGCACTATATTCTAGAGCAATGGACAATCAATACTAAGAATAGAGCTATACATGAAATACCAAATTCCAATGGGCATGTAATGCCACAAGAAGATCCGATAATACGAAAAAACAAGTTGATGATGCAATTCTATGATATTGTTGAACTTGGCTCACTTTCAAGTCGGAGAATGAATCACCTCTCTCTTGCCTTAGACAAAGTCCACAAGGAGTTGCTTTTGATGGAAGATATTGAAGAAAAAAATTTGGAAGGCGGAGACATGTCAATGAATGATTCACATATGTTAAGATCACAAATAATATCAAATTTTTCACAAACTTTACAAGATCCTCAACAGGTGCCAACAAAAGGAAGACCAAAATCTTTGAGAGCAAAGAACCCGAAAGAAACTCAATTAGTGAAGAAAAGACGTTATAGCAAGATTGAGGGTCATGCGAAGAACAATTGCCCATCAGTAAGGTATAGTATTTATTAGCGTTTTTACTTGTATTTTAATCTAATTACTTAATTTTTTATGCTTTTATTGTATTGTCTTTCATGCAGGGATCTTGGAAATATAAATGACAACATATCACAAAGCGTGAATCTTCAAGAAGAAACATGAGGTTGGTGTTGGTGTTTAAAATATTTTATGTATGGAACGTGATGGTGATGTTGTTCGGAAACTTATTGGATTCTTTTTATTATGTTATAGTTATTGAGAGTGGAGATAGAGGCTTGTTTGAGTGGACTCGAAGGATTCTTTAGAGCTCTTGAAGATGTGGACCTGTTTAAGGCTGTTGAAGGAATTTAGGATATCTTGAACATTTATAGCGAAAGTTAATATATTTGGACCTATGTATTTGGACTTGTAGTAATCACTTAAATTGGAGGGTGAAATGTAAAAATTTCCTACTTTTTGGTACACGGGTTTTGGGTTGAACCCTTTATATATGAATTTGTGCATTCCCATTGGTCATTGTTTTTACTTTTTATACATGTTGGGGGATCTTTTTATAATGTCAAAAACAATAGAAATACCCAGTCCAGGTCTGAGCCTTCAGATGAACAGATAGTCGGCTCCACATGCAAATTGCCCCTTCGAATTTGAAACACAAGCTAATACCTGCTGGAAGTAGATGATATTACAAAAGATCACCCATCTGAAAAGATCTGAATCTTACCTTAATAGTTTTTAAACTAAGAATGCTAGCAAATCGGCCAGCACCACAATTCATTATGGGGAGATCCTCAAGTCATCCAAAAAACCCCCAGGGAAACACTTCCTCAAAAAGAGACTCGACAGGAAATTTCCCTCTTCAATGTCTAACAACAAAAATGGCTCTCTAGTAATAGAAGGTTTTCTATCAAACATTTCACATTATTAGTGTCGTTTCATAAATCCCAACATTCTTTAAACGCTATACATAGAAGAAAAATCCTTGTATGAGCCGTGCAATTCTCGTACAAACTACAAAGAACATTATGCAGACCAACAGAGAGACTCTCAAGATAAATAGACTACACAATCATAAGTTGCATTTAACTATATACAATCCATTTTACAATAAGTGACCGATCCCAAGCAATCAAATTATACAGCCAAAAAAAGGACATGCTGCACCGCTACGCTATTGTTGCTTATAGTAGCCACTTTGGTGAGGAGGAGGATATGGAGACCAACGAAGGTTTTCTCTGATTCTGATGTTCTACTGGAGGGTAGTTGCTGTTGTACGCACTTGTGCTTTTACCATCCTGGAAATTGAGGCTTGGCATTTGTCTTTGCACATCTTCCATCATTTCGCGGCACTGGATGCTTCTGGTCATGACAAAATCACTACACTGCTGCCTTACATTTGTGATTGCATCCTATTTAAGAAAAGACATGACATATATAAATTATTATGTGAAATTCACACACAAGCATCCAGACAAGGAGATATTTTAGCACATACCCGAGTACAAAAAGGAGCAGGTACAACACATGAACAATAGTTTTTAAAGAAATAATCACACCATACAGTATAGAGAAACAATCAAGAACTTGTTACTGAGAATGTGAACTTCTGAGAAACATGAATAGAATAAAGTAAAACTAATGGACAAGAGACCTCTAAACAAGCAGATGGCCAAGATAACAAAATATATCCACAGAAAATTACACATAAACAGATGCCCAAGACAACAAAATATATCTAGAAAATTACACAAACAAATGCCCAAGACAACAAAATATATCCACAAAAAAATAACACATAACCAGATGCCCAACACGCATATATCCACAGAAAATGAAAACAATTAACATCAAAATGCCCACTATCAGTATAACGTGAGAAAATTCTCTGGGAAACAGATGCCCAATATCAGTATAGCGTGAGAAAATTAGCATTAAACAGATGCCCACATAAACCATTAAACAAATGCCCAATCTCAGTACGACGGTGTGAGAAAATTACCTTCATTGTAGTCGACGGAGGGAGGGTGGTTAGGAGTCGAGGGAGGGAGGTTTACGGTTAGAGTTTTATGGGTTTCGGCTTCATTGTAGTCGACGGAGGGAGTGTGGTTAGGAGTCGAGGGAGGGAGGGGTTAGGGTTAGGGTTAGGGTTAGGGTTTATGGGTTTCGGAGTCGAGTCGAGTAGAGAGAGAGATCCGAGGGGAGGAGAGAATCGTGGGGGGGGGGGGGGGGGGGGGAAGCAGGACGTAGAAAATGAGAGAGAGAGGGGGGGGGGACGCAGGAGGAGGTTTTCTTCGGGCGTTGGGGGAAGGAGAAAATGAGACGGAGAGAAAGGAGTCGTCCCTCGGGGTGGGGAAGAAGAAACACAGGAAATGAGAAAGATGGAAACCTGATTCGGGCTGAGAGGAAAAAAATAACTCCTCTGAAATGCATCACACAGTTTATCCCGTGTATGGCATACGTGGCAGCTTCTGGTTGGAGTCTATTAAAGAGAGAGAAACGGGTTGGCCTGCGGGAAGGTTTTCCCTATTTATTGAGGGTAGATTTGAGGTTTTAGATAAGATATAAATGATTTCATTTCATATCATTTTATTTTATTTTTAAATATAATTTAAATATAAAATTTTTTAAATTAATGATTATAATTTTTCAATCTTTTAAATAAAAAATTATAAAATTATATTATTACAATATTTTAACTTTATAGTATTTTTTATTTAATTTTTTCTCTCTCATTTCTCAAAATTTTAAAAATATTTAACTCAAATTATCTCATTATTGTTTATAAATTATCTTATTATTATTCATAAAATTATCATCTCATCTCACTTTTCAAACAAGTCCATAGATTCTCTGCTTCAAGATTCATATTTCTGCCGTAAATGGTAAAAATCGTTCTCAGTGAGCCTCGCGATATTTTAAATATTGATTAATAAATAAATTTATCCTACGAGATGATGTCATATTCGGACATTAATCATGAAAAAAAAACCCAAACCAAACTTAACAAACTTTTCAGATAATTGGCTTGGTGGTATATAACACTGGAATTATACAAGTG
Source organism: Juglans nigra (assembly GCA_002916485.2). Lineage (NCBI taxonomy): Eukaryota > Viridiplantae > Streptophyta > Magnoliopsida > Fagales > Juglandaceae > Juglans > Juglans nigra. The sequence goes on along the minus strand of CM036134.1, from coordinate 9,121,289 downwards.
GGAAGAGGTTTGAATCCACCCGACATTTTGAGCTTTATATTGAGATTTAGGGGTGGTATATTTTCACTAGGGTGAAAAAATAAATATATATTTTAAGTTTATATTATTAGTCAAGCATGCCGACCAAAGAGCTGGAGTCAGATCGATCTTCGAGCAAAGTCAATTCCATTGTCTGTCGATGAAACAAAGATTACTGAAGTATACCCTCGATAGAGTGAGTGCAACGACTTGACCTCAAAATTAGTATCCTTTTCTTTTTTTTTTTCTTTTTTTTTTTTTTTTTGAAAAAAAAATTAGTATCTCTTATAAGTAAGTCATGGAACACCAACACCATATGCTGCATATTATTACTTGAGAAATGAGACTTGATGTATGTATAATAAGCTTGTTATGCAATTCCTCTCATACGGTTTGGTTTGGCTCTTAAAAATATTAAAATGGAATCCAAAGTCGAACAGAACAATTTTTGGAACTGTGTGAATATCCAGAGTCGATCTAATTCTAACTATCCAGAAGCTACATGGCTATATGGTTCGGGAGGTGAGATGAGAATTTTATATTTTATTTGAAAGTTTAAAATAATATGTTTTACTATTATTATTGTATTGAAATTTGAAAAAGTTGAATTAAGGTTTAAAAAAATTGAATTGTTATTACATTTTGTATGAGAATTTAAAAAATGTGTAATGATGAGATGACATGATATAAAAATTTTATGTCTCATTCCATCCCAAACAGGGATATGATTTTCAAGAAATTTTCAAGTCTTCATTAGAGGAAGTCAATCGAGCATAAAATATTTGCGTAGGTTGTTTCGTGGCAAAATCTATGACAATGAAGTGATGGAAGTTTGTAAGTTTGGTTAATGCATAATATTCTTACGTTTCAAAAAACAGAGGTTGAATTTCAGAGAAAAAAGAGTTTGAATATATTACGATAAACTTCCGAGCAGCTTCAAAAGCGGCACCTACAACTCTACCAAAAACCTAAATTTGAGCCCATTAGTTCACATTTCGAATATCATCTCCTTCGTTAAAAGCCTCTCTTTATCGGAAGTCTAAACCTTGCCAGTCCGAAGATGAACATGTGGCCGGCAAGGGTTTCCTCAAGATTGCTTCTCTTCAGCCCTGCTATTTTCATTCTAATTGCTGTAGTCATCGGGCAGCCAGCCTTTGATCTAAACTCTTTCTGCCCATCCGGAGAGAGCGACTGCACTGCTAACCTTACCTCCGATGCATGCTTCCAAAATCGCCTCTTCTGCTCCTCCATACCCTACCCATTTAATTTTAGCTTGCCCCGCGTCCATTCTGGAGTCAACGGCTCCAAAACTTTTGATTGGGTCCCGCGGAACACACATATTTCTCTAAAAGATCGTGGAACTATGATAAAAAAGGTCAGAAAAAATAAGATATTTTGGACGAGCCTGACTCGTGCTGCAACAGCACCTGGTAAGTTTGAAGCAGACAATACGCTAATTAGGGGATGTCATTTGGATAATGAGATTGGATGAGATGGTTTTAGATGATTTAATAAAATATTGTTAAAATATTATTTTTTAATATTATTATTGTTTAGAAATTTTAAAAAATAAGTTGAATTGTTTATTAAATTTTATGTAAAAATTTAAAAAAATTGTAATGATGAAATGAGATAAGATGAATTGAGATGATCAATTCAAACGGGGCTTATTAAGTATTCAACATTTTTTTGGTGCAGCTTATGCTCCATGATATACTGTAGATCCATTAAGTTTTATGGCGTATATGATGGGGGGAAATTCTTTGGAATGATGGAATGTTAATAATCTCACTTCATGCTAAGCACTTTCAAGTAATTAAGTTATTACATGTTTTAATGTATATTTCTGCATACCCAGACGTCGTGCTGGACGTTTCAAATCATCAATAATAAGAACAGAAATATATATGCTTTGTGCAGGGAAGGAGAGTAACACATCTCAATACGTCGTCCTTACCGTTAGTGTTCTTCTAACTGTTACTTCTGTGGTACTACTCATAGTCTCCACGGGCATCTATATAAGAGCGAAGATGCCTGGGAGGAACGTCGGTAAGTAAAGTGAATTTGTTTTGTATTTTAATGCTCCAAAGTTGGGCACTGTATAATATCATAAAATCAGACCAATACTGAGGAAACAAATGGCTAGACAAAGGGAATTAACCTTCTCCTCTTTTTGTGCTGGGCTTGATCTTCTAGTTATTTTCAAACAATGAGCCTACCCTATTAGTCATTTTAATGTGGGGCCTAAGTCCAGTAGAAATATCTTCCGCAGAAGGGGTTATGGTCCTCTGCATCTAGCGGGAAATAAATTATAGGGTGAGGACAATAGCGACAATGAGTCTGTCAGTGAGGGAAACCAAGAATATATGAGTAGCCCCCTTCTCTATTCCTCTGCCTTCTTTCCTTTTGGATCTATGTAATTTGGATTAATGTGGCAGGAGTTGTTACGGGGACAATGCCTGGTCAGGGGAATGAGGAACTATTAATTACAATGTGTAGCCCCGTCAATATGGTTCCTAGCAAACCAAAGAAGAACAAGGACAGAGGTTCATTTTTGTTTGCTTGTTTTGCATTCCGTACAAAGTCAATGACCATTGGTAGCCAGCAGAAGGTTAGCCAAGCCACTGGAACGAGTGAATATAGTTCAAAGCTACAGGAGGCACTGGACAAGTTCGATACAGGATACAATGACAGTCAGCCGGTGTCTCATTTCTACTGTTTCGACGGCTACCTAGAGAAATTCCTACGGTTCACCATCCCTAGGGAAGGTGTCACTTTGCTGGAGAAGCTCCGCAGCCGTTATGGTGACTTCACAGCAGAGTGTAAGCTAGGAAACATGGCTGTGAGAATGCTGCTAAAGCTTCTATCTGCTGTACTTCTAGATATTCGTCGCGTGCCCTTGAAGGACATGGATATTACTCGTGTTTGCGAATGGCGCGATGCACTGAAGGAAGTTCTCGCAGCTGGCTTTGACGTGGGATTTCTACTTGGTCATATCCGCCCCATGATTGTGGAGTTTCACAACCGTCCATCAGAGCAGGAGCTTGCGGAGTTGGAGGCCACAATTACGAAGAAAGAAGCTGAACTGTTGGAGCTCAGGGCCAGGAAGGACATACTTGCTGCCGTCTGTTATTCTTTTGGAGTTGGATCTTGTTTTGACCGTATACTTATTTAGTGTTTCTTTAATAACTAGGTGAAACTTTACGATGCTCTGGTTTTCTTTGTTTCTGTGGGATAGTTTGATTCGTGAGTTTCGTGAGTAATAATTTATATCTGATTAATTGGATGTATCTTAGGACGAATGTTTTTTGTTTGGCAGTTATGCAAAGGAAAATATTAGTTGAAAATATATCATTTGATTCATGCAGTAGTGATTTTAATAGTGAGGAAAGTTGCCATTTGCTGCCGCTAGCTCTGCGAAGGGACAATTTTATATCGGCGAGGACCGCCTACTGACACCAACGCTTGTGTACACGAGCGCGGTTCTGTTTTAAGTGGTAGAGTGCATTTCTGACATTTTGTACTTTCTTAGCACAAAATATCTTCGTAAGCTTTCCCATGACTTTGTGGCCGCAATTGTAAAGGGGAATCTCGGGACTCCAAGAATCTCTTCGTAAGCTTTCTCATGCTTAGTCGCAAAGCATCTCCCTTCGAGGAATTGACTTTATTTTTAGGCCAGAAAACCTTACTACATGCTCTATCTGCCTTGATCCTATATGGAAGGGCATTCTCAAATCGAAGACATTCTTTGAAGAGGTTGTTGCTTCAGTGTGGATGTATGGGTGGGTTCATGCATGATCCCAAGCATCACTGACTACAAACCCAAGCCAAGAATAACAGGCAACTCAGCAATCAACTGGGTCTCAGATGAATTCATTTCTTCTTGTTGCAACTGTAGTAATGGACATGGATTGGTTTCTTCACAACAATATCCACCATGAACAAGCTGGACCAGACATTCTAGAATACGTTGACCAAGTCAAAAGAACTTACAATGAGCATTAAGCAGCATGGGCCACTACCAAAGAACTGATCAAATAGAGAAGAATGACAGGCCCCAACATTGCAAAAACACAGCCTCAACTTTGATATCACAGTAAAAACCAACTTTCTCATGACAAGTAGCAATACGCCACAACTGAGAAAGCATATATATATGCATGGACCCTTAAGAGTGATTCCAAGCTTTAAACCCTGCTTCTCCAAATTAACATTTCTCACCCTGGCAACGTACACTTGCTAGAAAAGATATATAAAAAGATATATCACTTCATGGATAAATTTCTAATTTCCAAATCGCTTATTGCTGACTTCGAACTCGAATAAGAATAGTATTATTTTTGCAAAGAGAAGTGCTACGTACACAAAGAGAGTACACAAAAATAAACTTAAAAATTGATGTGATTTCGTGTGATCCATTAGATCTACTTTACGATCTGATATACTGCATCAATACAATGTTTTTCAAATGCTCCGTCGGTTAAGCGTACTTGCTGACATGGCATTTACCAAAAAAGTGCTCTGCTAGGGTTTGAGAAAGCTTCCTCGATGGCAGCCGCCGAGGCCCATTTGGGCGTCTCGGTGACTAGTTCGCGGCAGCGATCGTTTGATGACATGGTTTTCGAATCCTTGTAACTGATCCCGAAAGTGGCAGTCCCGTTTCATGCTCCATCGTCTGTGGATGGGCCGGTTTGTGTGCTTTTCTCCAAGGAGGAGATAGAACAGCCTGCTTTGTTGTTCAAGTTTTCATTGGTCCTGAAGTTCCTTCGACAAAGGCCCTCGTTAGACATCATACGATTGTTTATTCGCTCTCGATGGGGTCTGAAGATTCAACCTATTGTTTCTGCCATGAGTAAACCCAGACATGTATTCATTCGATTGACTACGGAAGAAGATTTCCTTAAAGCCTTTGTTAAGGATGCATGTGATATAGATGGTGCTTTCTATCGTGTTTTTCACTGGACAACAAACTTTCATGAAGATACAGAACCTGCTAGGGTTCTGGTTTGGATGAATATGCCGGGTCTTCCTCCCAACTTCTACAATGAATCCTTTCTTCGCAACATCACTGCACCAGTGGGTAGGTTTCTTAAACGTGATAACCCTACACGGTGTGCTACTCGAATGGATAGGGCTAGGGTTTGTATTGAGATGGATATTTCTAAAGAACATCTTATGGGCGTGTGGATTGGTACGCCAAGGAACCCGCAATGCTTTTACCAAGAAATCGTATATGAAACACTCCTTGCATATTGTATGAAGTGCAAGATTCAATGCCATAATTTGAAGACATGCAAGAAGGAGATCTAACGACGTGATTCAGATGCTAAAATCTTGAAGGATGGAGGGAAGGCTGAAAAGGTTTGGGTTCGGAAATCTCATGACTTGGTGGTTGAAGAAATCTTTGAGGAAGTCAAAAAAAAATACTGCAATTTCGAAGGATAGCCTTAAGATGGTTTCAAAAATCCTAGTTGAGGAGGATACTGTATCTGTTACGTTGCATGTGGAATCACACATGCATATAAATGCTTTGGATGCACCCTTGAAGGAAGTTGATGTCACATTGTCAGATGTGGACATTCAATTTCTGCATAATGTGGCTGAGGAAAATACGGTGAAGAATGATGCCATGGTGAATAATAATGTTGACGCAGGTGTGGCATGCATGGTGAATAATGATTCCAATTCCAATTTCGTAGGGGAACTGAGTGGTAATAAAGACAAGATGGGCTATGATGCTTGTAATGCCCCAGGCCCAGTTTTGCAGGAGAATACTAATCTGTACGCGGAAGACAGATTGAGGCTTGTGCATGAGCAAGTCGGCCCAGCTAACGTTTTGTTGAGGAACGTGTCTCTGAACTCACCTATCCATGATCATGGTACATCAATAGAAGATGTGTAGGTATGTTCGGACAATGATTATGAAGATGAGTTACAATCAATGTCTACTGTAAGGGATAATCTATCTAACTCTTGTTTGATAACTGGTGATGTGAAGAAGAAAATAGAAATAAAGTTACGGGGATCTACTAGGGTTGTGAGCAAACTCTCTCGCTTTAACTTATGATGAGCTCTTATTTTTATTGGAATGTTCATGGATTGGGTACGTCGAGTAAATGCTTACAGAAGTTGATCACAAGGTATTGCCCAAAAATTATTGTTTTGGCTGAGCCTATGTTAAATGTTGCTAGATTACTGTGGTGGAGACATCGGCTTCAATTTAATAATTGTGTTATAATGTTGAGGTTGGTGGGCAATTATGGCTTATGTGGAAAAATGAAGTGAATTTGGTTGTTGATAGCATGAGTGAATAGCATATTACAGTGCGTATTGTTGAAAACTTGCAACCTATGTTTTTTACCTTTGTCTATGCATAGTGCACTTACCAAGAGAGACGCTGTTTATGGAGTCATTTAGAAGCTTTCAGTTGTTTTGAGCCATGGATAGTTATGGAGGACTTTAATATAATTTGGCATGATGGTGAAAGACGTGATGGTTGCCCCCGCTTGGCTGCTGGTATGGATGAGTTTAATACATGTATATATAACTGTGGCCTTACTGAGATGAATTGTTCTGGGAATTCTTTTTCTTGGTGTAATGGGCATCATGATCTCTCTTGTAGTTGGGCTCGACGTGATCGTATTATGCTCAATGTTATGGGCATGGATGTTTTCCAGTTTGCAAGCTTTCAATATCTTCCCCATACTACTTCAAATCATGCCCCGATGGTCATGAATTTGGAGAGAAGTGAAGAATCTTATGACTATCCATCCTTTAAATTTCAACAAATGTGGATCTCGCATAAAGGTTTTATGGATGTAGTGTCTCGGGTTTGGTTGGAGGAGACTACAGGATTGGGTCTCTTTAGATTGGCTTCTAAACTTAAGAAGATGAAAATTGCTTTAAAGGTCTGGAATAAGCAGGTCATTGGGTGGACATAGGTTCATATTGCAAAATTGGAAGCTCATATTCAGGGATTAGAAGCCAGCTTGCAAGATGGCTTATCGGCTAATGTAGAGTCAGATTTGTTGGCCTCCCACTTGGAGTTATCGACTTGGATGGATAGGGAAGAAACTCGCTTCATTCAACAAGCAAAACAGACTTGGTTGCAAAAGGGTGAGGGGAATTTTGGTTTCTTCTGTGCTGTCAGTAAGAAGAATCGGCTCCTAAACAAAACAATGAGGCTTGGGGATGGGATCATACTTACTTCACCGGAACAAATCCATGCGGGTGTGGTTGATTATTTTCACAATTTCTTGGAAGCTCACCCGCGGACTGTTCTCCCAGATTTAGGTACTGTTCTCCCATATTCCGGAGCCTTGGTTGATCACATTGTCACATAAGAGGAAGATATTGCTTTATGTAAAATCCCATCGTCTCAAGAGGTTTATGATGCACTTTGGTCCATCCCTGTGGACAGTTGCCCGGGGCCAGATGGCTTCAATTCGGGCTTCTTGAGATGTTGCTGGCACATTGTTAGTAATGATGTTATTGAAGCTGTCGCGGAATTTTTTAAGGGTGGTGAGTTGCCTCGGTCTTACATTGCTTCCTATCTAGTGCTTATTCCAAAAGTTGAAAATCCGAGGAGCTTTGATAAATTCCATCCTATTATCCTTTGCTCGTTCATTTATAAGGTATGCTAAAAAATCCTTATTAATCGTTTCTCACTGTTGCTTGCTCGTATTATTTCTCTAGAATAAGGTGTTTTCATTCCAGGGCGTAGTATTTATGAGAATATTAGCCTGACTCAAGAATTAATCCATGGTCTTAATAAATCCACTCATTGGGGGAATGTAGTTCTTGAAATTGATATGGCAAATGCGTATGATAGCATTGATTGGGGCTTCCTTCTTCATGTTCTAGAATCCTTTGGATTTTCTCCTTCAGTATGTAGGCTAATTAATCAATTCATCTCCACCCTGTGGTACTCTATTGTTCTGAATGGCATTCCTAAAAGTTTTTTTAAGGGTGGTCATGGTTTGCGACAAGGAGATCCTCTCTCTCCTTATTTATTTATTATTGTGGAAGAGATTCTATCACGGTTGATCAAACATCAGGTTGCAAAGGGGAAAATTCAGCCTTTTTCTCATCCAAGAGCTTCCCATGTGATCTCTCATTTATTATATACGGATGATATTATTATATTCTCTAATGGAGAAAAGGCTTCTTTAAGAACTATCGTGCAGATTTTGCAGGATTATGAAGCTTGGTGGGGTCAAATTGTTAACAAGGACAAATCTTCGATTATCTTCTCCAATAAAATTATGTTGGTAAGGCGACGTATGCTTCTGCGCCTAACAAGTTTTATTGAAGATAAATTACCTTTTACATATTTGAGAGTCTCTATTATTTTTGGGTGTTTGTTGATGAGGCATTTCGATAATTTAGTTAATAAAATCCGAAGCAGATTAGAGGATTGGAAAGCTAAATTGCTCTCAAATGGTGCTCGCCTCCTTTTACTAAAACATGTATTGTAAAGTATTCTTATTCATTGCTTGTCAATTTTATCTACGCCGAACATGGTGTTGGATAAGATTAATAGGCTTATGAGTACTTTCTTTTGAGGCTTTCGGGAAGGCAAGCCAAAACGGAAATGGTGTTCCTGGGAGGAGATGTGTAAACCAGTTTCCAAAGGGGGTGTGGGTCTTTGGAATCTTCATGAAGTACAAAGTTCTCTCCACATGAAGTTTGCTTGGAATTTGCTCCAAGGTAAATCTCTATGGTCCCACTTTTATTAGCTAAGTATGTGGGTTCATAACATATTTCACTTGTGGATCCTCGTAAAAGAACTCGGTTTTGGCGTATGATTATGAAAAGTTTTCCATCTGTGCAAAAAAATTCTTTGTGGCGGGTTAAAAATGGAAACTTATCTTTTTGGAGGGATCATTGGGTGGGTGAGGCACCTTTGTGTGATCAACAGCAAATTACGGACCTTCCTTCTTTAACATTGGCAGAGTGTAAATCGGAAGAGGACTGGAATATTGATCTTTTTCAAAGATTAGTTGGTTTGGAAAAAACAGATATGTTGATTGAGAAATTGGGTAAGTTAAAAAATGGTGAGGATGTTCTTATTTGGGTACCGAAGGCGGATGGTAAATTTTTCACTAAAAGTGCTTGGGAGTGCCTTCGGACTCATTCACCCAAGATTTCGTGGATGGATTGAGTGTGGCACCCTTTTATTTCTAAAAAAATGTCTGTTTTGATGTGGAAGGCTATGCATGGTTGCCTTCCAGTTGATGATAGATTATGTAGAGTTTGTATTATTCTGATTTCAAAGTGTGATTGTTGTGTCTCGAGGGCCTATAAGGATCTGGATCATGTGCTTGCATTGGGTGAGTTTGCGACACAGATTTGGAAACGTGCTTGTCTTCATTTAGGCATGCCTAACTTGATCGATCGTAATTGGAAATAGCAGGTGGAATGTTGGTTTCGTAGGGCAAAACGCTCATCTTGTAGTGGACAGATTCTTGGTATCCTTTCTATTATTATCACATGGCGTTTATGGTGGAGGAGATGTAAGGCTCAGATGGAGGGCTCCTTTGAATGTATTGACACAATATGACTTTCTATTAAATATTGGTTGTCATGGGTGGCCTTAGAATTTAAAGATCAAACAAATTTCAACAAAAAGGATAAGGAGTTACTACAATCTTTACATCTTTATATCCCGAGTTTTCGTACGAGGGGTGAAAAGATTGTGAGGTGGGAGAAACTTAATGTTGATGGTTGCTCATTGGGAAACCTGGGTGCATCAGGAGTAGGAGGAGTAATTCATGATCATGATGGGGAGTTGCGTTTGGGATTTTCGGTGCCTATTGGTTAAGATCTAATAACCATGCTGAGGTTATGGGCTTGCTTTATGGCTTGAGGCATGCTAGGTGTATGAGTCTTGATGCTATTGAGATTGAGATGGATTTAAAATTGATTATTGACTGGAAATTGAAGATGTGGTTTGTGGTACCTAGAAGATTACTGGGAAGAAATCATGAACTCTCTTGGTCAGATTCATTTCACTTGTCGACACATCTTTAAGAAATGCAATGCAATTGCTGACTTTCTGGCTAAACTTGGTGCAAAAAGGAGTAATGTTACTTATTATTCTACGTTGGAGCTTCCACGAATGGTTAGAGGATTCCTCAAACTTGATAAGGACAATTTGCCATATTTGAGAAAAAAAAAAAAGTTCAGGTTAGTTACACGTCCTTTGAGTTTATATTAGGTTTGTCTTTGTAATTGTTTTTGTTTCTTTGATTAATTTTAGTGACTTTTGCATGCTTGGGTTTTGGTGTTTTTGTAATCCCAAAGTATCAGGTTGTAACCACGGTATTCCTCTGCTACAAGTGAGGATTTATCAATAAAATTGAAGTACCGTCCTCTTCTCTTAAAAAAAAAAAATGCTCTGTCGGTTTCACTTTAGGCACTTAGCCCCATCCCTCATGACTTTAAGGTTCTCTTAGAGCATTGAGCACTAGCATTAAATTATGCATCTACATTTTTGCATAATATGACTTTAAATTGGGCTCCATTAGATAATGCTTATTCAAAAATTTACATAGCTATGAACAATGTTTCTACAAATTTAAAGATGCACTGTTCACTCTCCAAATTTTATTTTATTTTTTTTTTCTCTCCTCCTCATCTCTCTCTCTCTCCATCAAGGGATAGAAGTTTAAGAAAAAAATTCTAGTGGGTGCTAAATGATAGAATTTGCTGTGATGTTAATTGCAAATTATAAAAAAAAAATCAGGAAAAAAATATAAAATAATAAAATTTTATTAGTATTTGGCTCAAAAATGCATAACCTAATGTGAGAATTTTTTCTTTATATGCAAAATCAATCTTTAAAAGACGTGATTTTGCATATGCATATAGAGAAATCAATGCTCTTGCTATTTTTTTTTTTAGTCTGAAAGTGATTGCCAAAATTAAATATTTCAAGGAGTGCTTAGAACTTGGTAGTAATTTGAGAAAATTGTGTATTTTTCCCAATTAGATAACTTTGAGACATTGTTAGAATTTTTGAATGGATCCGGAACGATCATCAAACAAGTTTTGGAATTCTTGACCTCTAAGGCTAGCTCGTCTTAGTCTCCCTTTATATATATAAGATGAGTATACATAAAACTTAATTTCTACCCTGTAATTTCTACGCTTTGACCTTCCAGTTCATATTAGTTTGTATGAAGATTAATATGAAATAATATTGATGCATTTCATGTTATTTTATTTTGTGCTCCAAGTACATTTTCTTTTCTTAATTGTGGAAAAATTGTTTTATCAAAATGACAATTTTCGAAACGTGCCTTAAAAATATCATCAGTTAAAAGTTCAAGGTATCTAATAATAGAAGGAAAATCAAAACCAATATAAATATCAGGTCTTCGTTGAGGGCCCATCTTAGTGCGTTTAAAAGGTACAATTGGAATATAAACAGCACAACCAAAAATAAGAAGATGAAAAATATTTGGTAGTTGACCAAAAGTAAGTTGCAATGAAGAGTATTTATTATGGACAGTTAGTCTAATCCGGACTAATGATGCAGCATGTAAAAATGCATGTCCCCAAGTAGAAACATATAGTTTTGTTCTCATAAGCAAAGGTCTAGCAATTAATTGAAGTCTTTTAATAAACGATTTAGCCAAACCGTTCTGAGTATGTACATGGATAACTGAATGTTCAACATAAATTTTTATTGACATACAATAATCATCAAATGGATGTAAATTAAGTTGCATTATCCAATCTGATAGACTTGATTGGATAACCAGGAAATTGAGCTCGTAATTTAATAATTTGAGCAAGAAATCTAGCAAATGTAACATTACGAGTAGAGAGTAGACAAACATGTGACCATCTAGTTGATGCATTTATTAAAACCATAAAATATTTAAATGGTCTACATGGTGGATGTATTGGCCCACAGATGTCCATATGAATTCTTTCTAAAAATGATGAAGATTCAATTACTACCTTAGAAGAGGATGGTCTGATAATTACTTTTCCTTGAGAACATGATGCACATGGATAATCATTTAGTAAAAAAATCATCAGGTTCTTTAGAGGATGTCATGTGAGTTTTCAACTATTCATCAGATCATAATTGATCCTGGATGTCCAAGATGATCATGCTAAAGTATAAAATTTTTGTATCAGAATACTTCTGGTGCTTAATAATATTTGATTCAATTATACACATAGTTTTATAATATAAGCCTAAAAAAAAACTGACAATTTTTCTAATACGCGCTTTTGGCCCGAAATATTGGAAGCTGACCAATACCTTAGGTCGGATATTAATAAGTTAGAGCTATTCTAGAGGGCTATAACAAAGTTGTTACTTACGCCATATTTACGGTGTGTGGATCTCATAATATGGCTAGGAGTGACTGCGAGGAAGTGGGATCCTTTTAAGATATTTTGATGAGTTTACTTAATTAATCTAATAATTTTAAAAGAATAATAATTTTGGTTTCATATTGTAAATATATGGAATGTATTTGATGAATGACTATTAGAATTTTCCTATATTCATGTACCCATATTTCTCATGTTCATGTATCCTTTTGATTTTTGTATTGTCATTCTTTAAGTTCATATACTCATTTAATATCATCTATCATCCATGTCTATAAAAGGATATCTTGAAGAATATTTGTAATAGACTCACAAAAAAGAAATTGAGAGGAATAATATTTAGTTCCTGAATAACTAAGTCTAGAAATCGTGATCTTTCAATTTTCTTACTACTTTTCTTTAATTTTACAACACGTTATAAGCACAAGACTATAGCCAATTGTCGTGTTATTTGACTTTGAAAGTTATATGTGAGATTGCTCTTATCATTGTAAGTCATTCAATAATTTTATAATGTCATTTCATAATCATCATAGTATATTCATATTTTTTAATAATGCTATAACATATATTTTATGTAATACTCTTTGAAGTAAAATATTATATTGTCAATATAATTCATATAATTTTATGAAGTTTATAATTTTTGTATATTCTAAATCTTATAATATTTACTTATTTAATTTTTAATATATTTATTATAGATAATATTGAATCTTATAAAATTAGAATTTGTTATTCTCGATATTTCTGATAATAATTTCTTATTTTGGATTTTAAATGTGAAATTCATTTCGATGTAATGAAGCTTAGAAATACTATGTAAGAAAAGAATGAAAATTTTCCTCCTTCCTCAACTGCTTGCATTAATATCGGACCATCTTTTCCGCTAACTTTGAAATGGGTCTACAGTGATGCCGCCATTTTTGAACCATGTTGACCAGAAATTCCTCGGCAAATACATACACATATACGTATAAGCTGCTTTCCAGGCCCCCGGAAGACGCCAAAAATTGAAAGCATAGCTCTGAAATCTGAATTATGAGCCAAGCTCCAGATGATTGAGACCCGTAGAAAAGTAGACTCCTTGAATTACGGGGAATTCACGGTAGGTTGCTCAATAAATGTTCCTTCCGGTCTGTCTCCGAGAAAAAGCTTAAACCAAACGTTCGTACACTTTATGGGAGGGGAGGTCCTAAGGCACGGCCACGTCAGTCATCTACTTTTATTACTGTAAACCCAACTACATCAAATCAATAAATTGTCGTTTTTTTTCCTAAGCAGGTGTCAAATTGTATTAATAGATGATATTCATATTATATTATATATTATATTATATAATTCAATCCGAATATAATCCGTTAAATTTATTGTATCAAAATCTTATAATAGATCGTATCATATCATCTATCTTGACCTATTAATAAATATTATGAAATAGGTTAATCTGATCTAATTCGATCTGATCTGTTTATGTAAATGAGTTGAACAAACTCAAAATTAACTTATTTGACTTGATTAAATTTAACATAATTTTATATAAATGTTAAAATCATAATATCTATAAAAAAAATATAAAACTAACTATAAGTCTAAAATTATAATTCAAACAATAAAAATATCTAAATTAATATCTCAACAATTTTACTTTTAGGTTAATGATATAATTATAACTTTAACTTTCTTAACATGTAATAACGGGTCAAAACGAGTTGACCTGTTATCAACTCGTTAAGTAATCGTGTTTTAACGGATCAATCCGTTTTGACCCAAAACCGTTAAGACTAAACTCAAACCTGTTATTATCATGTTATGTTAGTATTGAATTAACAGATCGGATCATATATTGTCACCTCCAGTCTAATGGTTGGTGATTAGAGATTTGTAGTGCTCTCCATTATTTATTTTTTTATTTTTTTGTAAATTTTTATTTTTTTACTTTTTTTCATTGAAACATTATTCTCATTATCCATTATTTACAATTTCAAATTCCATATCGTATGAAAAATACACTCACATTCTATGAAACATACCTCACACCCTATAAAAAAATTATAGGTATGGGGTGTAAGAGTAAATAGTGGCTAATGCATAACATTATTCTTTTCATTTTTTGGTATTTCGAGATGCATCTGCCTCTGCTATTTTAGGATGCATTTGACTGTCTTTGTTCTTCCTATGCTATTCCATTTTATTGATGATTTAGCCTCGTTTGTTTTTATAACTATTCTCATCTCATTTCATCTCATTTAATTATTACAATTTTCTCAAATTTCTATACAAAATAAATAAACAGCTCAACTTTTTCAAATCTCAAAACAATAATAATATTAAAAAAATATTTTATAATAATATTTTATTCAATTTTTAACTTTTATCTTAATTTATCTCATTTTATCTGTAAAAACAAACAAGGCAAATTCATGTCTTTCTTATTTTTTACTATTTTTCATTTTTTTACGAGCTAATTTGGATAGTAGAGTATTTGAGAATACTTAACTACTAGTTATTATTTTATGAGTTAATTTACATATAATTCTTATTTTAAAGACTGTTCATGCAAGCTCATACAGTTATGTTTAAAAAAATTTTAAAATTATAATATCTTTTTAAAATGTTATATTTTTTTTTTATCTTTATTCATCAATAAAATTGTATACACAATCCTTCACTTAAAACTATAAATAAAATTTTTTTTATTTTATTATTATTATTTATTTATATTTTATTTATATTTAATATTATATTTTTACTTTTTATTACTATTCATAAAATATTGTCACATCGTACTCAAAAGCAACCTATTTTTATCGTGGGTATGGAATCTGGACTGCTGCAGATTTGAGCCTTCTGGGATGCATCCCATACTGGATCTGTTAAACAAATGCCTCATTTTTTCTGTTGGTGATGTCTTTGGTATTTTTACGGAAGAAATCATTGATGAATTCGATTCGTCCTTCGTAATTTGTTTAACAATTTTCTGCAAATCCAAGGTTCAGGAAAAATAATGCGTAAATCGGCATGATCGTAAGCTTTTTATTAACATCCTCAAGAGTAGTTTCCTGAAAGTGAGGAGAGAGAGTTTGCTGAGAGTACGGAGAGAGAGAGAGATTGCGGAGAGAGTCACTTTACCGAGATTGAGGAGAGAGAATGAAATTACAATGTGATTCTATAGTAAGTTTCATGAAACCGTTGACGTGTATCTTTATAATAGGAAGCTGTAAAAGTACTTTTAAAATTAAAAGATATTTTTTAAGAATGTAAGAAAAATTTAACTTTTAACTATTTCATTCACATAGATCTTTATATTGAAATATCTATGTAAGAAAAATTTAACTTTTAACTATTTCATTCACATAGATCTTTATATTGAAATATCTATTTTTTTTATTATATAACAATAAAATAATATAAGATAAATTTAGTTTTGATTATTCATATCAAAATTTCATATTAGATTATACATTTATTCATTATATAATAATAAATAACTAATAATTTAAAAATATTTAATTTTTTAATTATTAATTTATTTTATTTTACTATATTTCACTATTCTACATATTATATATTAATTAATAATCATATTCTTATTAAATTAATACATCACTAATTCAAATTAATATACTGACTTTTAAAAATTTTTTCAAATTTGAATGTTACTATACATACATCAAATACATATTTTATATTTGAAATTTAACTAATCCATTGTGAGTATATTTTACTTTCTAATAGATAAATACTCAATAAATTTAGTTTTTAGCTAATCCAATAAGAGTGTTTAGGAGAGATATAGATTTAAAGATGAGTTGAGATGGATTGAGATAGTTTGTGAATAATAGAATAAAAATAGAATTATTTATTATATTTTGTGTGAAAATTTAAGAAAATTATTTTAAAATTTGAAAAAGTTAAATTATTTATTATATTTTATGTAAAAATTTAAAAAAATTATAATAATGAGATGAAATAAATTAAAATAAATTGAAGTAAATTTTGAATACTTAAATCTTACATTTTTATCTCATCCTGTTTTAAGATTTGAAAAACCCGCTCTTACCGCTGCTAGAGCGGTAGCTACCGCTGGTTTATTTTTGTTTATTTTTTTATTTAATGATTAAATAAATATTTTTTAATAATGTTATAAAAAAATAAATATATTAAAAAAACATATGTTAAAAAAAAAAAAAAAAAAAAAAAAAAAAAAAGAGTAAAATCAACTAGCTGCCCAGCGGGAGCTCCAGCGGTGGAAGCAGAACCACCGGAGATATAAACGAGAGAGAGACGTCATTTCCATCTATCAACGAAATCTTATCTCCTATCGCACGAGGATTTTTTTTTTTTTTTTTTTTTTTCTTCCTGAAATTTAATTTTTCGGATAAATAAATTTATTTTATTTTATTTTCTGATTCCACCTGATCTCCTTTGCTACGAAGAGAGAGAGAGAGAGAGAGAGACATTGAAAGGATGCCATGGCCTGCACCAGCTTGGTTGACTTGGGTCAACAAGACCCCAATTCCCTAAGGCAAATGTCTTGCGTTTTCACTACTCAATTCCAGGCTTTGCCTTATATCTATTCTGTTTCCTGGTTGATTACACAATTAGTACTGCAAATCTTGCACAACTTCAAAGTGGAAGAAATTCTTTCATCAAAATGCTTCCCTTCAATCCTTTCTTTCTTTCCGTTGTGTTAATTCTCATGCTTGGCTCCCTCAGCCTGACCATTCATGCCGCCGACCCAGTTCCTCTCTACCACTTCTGTCAAAACACTACCTTCTCCCAAAATAGCCTCTACAATTCCAGTCTCAACTCCCTCCTCTCTTCCCTCTCCTCCAACGTCACCCGCAACATCGAATTCTACAACACCACCTCCGGTCAGAACACCTCCGACACCCTCTACGGCCTCTTCCTCTGCCGCGGCGATGTCAATTCTCAAATGTGCCGAGCATGCGTGGCTGCCGCGACCAAAGAGCTCGCCACTAAGTGTTCCAAGGAAAAGGCTGCGGTTATTTGGTACGACGAGTGCATGATTCGCTACTCCAACGAGTCTATCTTCTCCAACGTGACTGTAATGCCTGGAGTTTATCTGTTGAACTCGCAGAACATCACGGAGCAGGACCGATTTAACCGGCTGGTGAACACTTCGATGACTGACTTAGCAAGTCGGGCCTCGAACTTCCCAATCGGTGTAAAGAAATTTGGAACCAATGAAACGAATTTTTCCGGGTTTCAAAATCTGTACAACCTTGTACAGTGCACGCCGGACCTGTCTAGCGCCGATTGCAACCGGTGTCTCCAGACAGCTATCAGCCATCTTCCGATATGTTGTGATGGGAAGCAAGGGGGAAGGGTTCTGTTTCCTAGTTGTAACGTTAGGTACGAATTGTACCCATTTTACGCGGATTCACCCACGGCGCCCCCTCCTGCGACAGGGCCTGCATCTCCGCCGCCACCTACTGGCTCTGCACCTGAATCAAAAGGTAAACTGGAGAACCCGTTTGGCTGCTTTTCATTCACCTATTATTATTATTATTATTTATTTTTGAGTTGAGGGATGTCTACAATTCGCTCGACGGCGTCGACGCTACATACTTTACGAAGCTTTCTATCACTTTTTTTTTTTTTTTTTTGGGCCTAGGGTTTTAGGAGGAAGTTATCCTCGTTATTTACGAAGTCTAAGTAGTTCGAGCGCTTTTATTAGATTAGTTAAAGTTAAAGAATATTTTTGATAGATATAAGAGAAATTTGATTTTTAATTATTTTATTTACGTAAATTTTTATATTGAAATAGTTATATTTTTATTATATAATTATAAAATAATATAAAATAAATTTAATTTTAAATATTCATATCAAATCTCCACATTAGATTATATATTTATTTATTATACAATAATAAATAATTAATAATTTTAAAAATATTTAATTTTTTTAATTATTAATTTATTTTATTTTATCATATTTTACTATTCTACCTATTATATATTAATTAATAATCATATTTTTATTAAATTAATATATCAATTTCAAAAATATTTTAATTTTTTTAATTATGAAATTATTTATTTTATCATATTTTACTATTTATAATATTATATATTAATTAGTAATCATATTCTAATTAAATTATGGATTAAAAATAGAAACTAGAGAAACATTGATGGAGACCTCAAGAGAAAGAAACAAATGATATAAAATGGATTTGATAAATAAACAATGTCTTTCAAATTTGGAAATAACTTTATAAGTTACTGTAGTTATATTCCAAATATTTTGAATATAGCTATTTCAATATGATACATTTTATGCTTTAATAGCTAAATTCTCATTGGATTTAACTTTTAGCTAATCCAATGAGAGTGCTCTTACAACTCAAGGAAAACGACAACCTAAGCGGATAGGAACACCGTCTCTCTCTCTCTCTCGTTTGGTTAGAGCATCAGTTATGGGCTCAACAAAGCTAAATTATAGCCAAAGAATAGCTAAAATATAAGATAATATGCTACAATTGACTCAACAAATCAACAGTGATTTTAACTTCAAGTTAAATCACTAGCCAAATTTGTTGAGCCAAAGGAGCTAGCCAAATTATTATTTTAGATTAAAATATTCACTTGAGTTGAAGTGAATAAAATTGTTGAGAAAATGTTATGTTTTATAGTGGAATAACATAACCGTTAGAGAAATATAGATGTTGGAGAAATATAATCATCGAAATAATATGAACGTTAGAAAATTAATAGGTAGTTTTTTAATAACGAATAAATATTCAAATTACAATTATAACTAAAATAAATGAAAAGTTCAAAATCACTATTTTATTAGAATAATGAAAGATTTATTGAGCCTGTTATTTGATGATGTTGAAAAGTGGTTAGCTAAATTTGTAAAAATGAATTTCTTAGTCAAATTTTAGCTAAAGTTTGTTGAGCCCATAACTAGTGCTCTTATTGGGTCAAATTAAATTCATCTCAAATTAATTATTAATTAAATTAATTATTTTTTTAATTTTTTATATAATAATATTATTCAGCATTTTAATTTTTATCATATTATAACGTGACAATAGATGATTAGAATTATTTATTATATTTTATTTGTGAATTTAATATTTTTTATTATATTTTTCTTATAAATTTTTAAAAAAATAACTATTTTAAGATATTTTATGATTATATTATTTTTATTTATAAATAATTTATTATTATTTATAAATTAAAATACAAATACAAAAAAGTAAAACCTACTCTTTAAAATATAGGAAAGTTAGGTACAAACGTGGAAGCCATGCCTAGCTAGTTGGGTTGCAATCATGAGTGATGAACTATTTGATAGTGCAGATAAAAAATAAAATAAAATTATGATTTAAACATTCATTTATTAATTCCCTTCTGCCATGTCGACGTTTGAAAATTGCTAGTAATTTTGGGCTCTAGACCTGCCAATATATGAAATGAAGTCCATTAGATATCGATGGCCACTTAGCAAGTGGACAAAGGGATGGAGTAAAAATTGACTTGATATGATAAACTAAATTATATGATTTGTATTTAATCGAAGATCTTTATTCTATGATAAACTTCCATTAAAACCCCGCCTTCCTTTTTTAACGTTTTTGGGGTGCTAAAGTGTCTAATTCATTTAGTAGAAAAAAAATCTTTTTTCAACTAAAGCTGCTTTCCCTTTTGTGTGTCTGTTTGTTTGTGCTTAATGGTCTATGGAGCAGTCCAGATCACATGCTCATTCACCAAGACTCGCAACTACTGTTTATGCAGGAAGCAAAATCTCAAAAGCCACGATAGTGGCCATTGTTATTCCAATTGCTGTCTCCGTGCTGCTATTCATTGTGGGCTGCTGTTTCCTAATTAGGAGAGGTAGAAAGAAGTTCGATGCAGGAAAAGGAGACAATGGTAAGATATCTGTTTCTTAGCTATGATCAGCTTCTATGTTTTCGTGTTTGTAATTTTACATGCTGCTCTTTGAATTTCAATCTCTAACGTTTATTGTTTGCATTTGTAGCTTTAAATGATATTTCCACTGTAGAGTCCTTGCAATTTGATTTTAGTACAATTGAAGCTGCCACGAATAAATTCTCCGACAACAGCAAGCTAGGGGAAGGTGGATTTGGTGTGGTTTACAAGGTATGGAATTGCTTTACATTGCTTGGTTTCTTTCTTTTCAGTAATACTATTGTCACTTTGCCAGGATAATACAGTAATACTTCATCAAGTATGGTAAATTAAACTCTTACAACTATGATTTGGAGTTCACATTTTTTTTTTATTGGTATTCTATAAATTGTGCGAAGTAAACTGTTGTAAAGATTGACCGTCGAACATTTTCAGGGTATACTTTCTAATGGACAAGAAATAGCTGTGAAGAGGCTTTCAAAAAGATCTGGACAAGGTGCAGAACAATTTAAGAATGAGGTTGTATTGGTAGCTAAGCTTCAACACAGAAACTTAGCGAGGCTATTGGGATTTTGCATAGAAGGAGAAGAAAAGATACTCGTCTATGAATTCATACCAAACAAAAGCCTTGACAATTTCCTATATGGTATGCCCAACCGTGCATATGTCAAATGTTCTCATGACATGTTGATTAAATTGTAACTTCCGAAAGATATATTTTTTTTTTTTTATCTATCCTAACACGAGTAATTATTCTGATGAACTTGTAGACCCTGAAAGACAAAGACAGCTGGATTGGTCCAAGCGTTACAAGATAATAGACGGAATTGCTCGAGGAATTCAATATCTTCATGAAGATTCTCGACTCAAAATTATACATCGTGATCTCAAAGTCAGCAATATATTGTTAGATGCCAACATGAATCCAAAAATTTCAGATTTTGGCATGGCGAGGATTTTTGGAGTTGATCAAACTCAAGGAAACACAAGTAGGGTTGTTGGAACATAGTAAGCTCCGAACCTTTTCTTTTGTTTTTCATGATCAGAAATACAGGTAAATTCAAATATTGTTCTTCCCAACATATATATCGCATAAATCTAACAGCATAGGTAAAAAGTGGATCATTCGTTAAAACCATAATAAATAGTATTATGTGAGTAAGGTTAAAAGAACTCTCGTGATCTTTTACCACAACCGTATTTTTGGTGTTGGTTTGCAGTGGCTACATGTCTCCAGAGTATGCAATGCATGGAGAATTTTCTGTGAAGTCAGATGTTTATAGTTTTGGTGTCTTGATTCTAGAAATTATTAGTGGCAAGAAGAACAGTACTTTCTATGAATCAGATGGTGCTGAGGACCTCTTGAGCTATGTGAGTAATTGTAATTTTTTTTCCTTTTCTTTAATATCATCTTTGCACTAAATTATATAACAAAAACTGATGCAGGCATGGATACATTGGAGGGATGGTACGCCCATGGAATTGTTGGATCCAGTTTTGGGAGATTCTTATTCAAGAGACGAAGTCATGAGATGTATCCATATTGGGTTATTATGTGTTCAGGAAGATCCGGTGGACAGACCCTCCATGGCGTCAATAGTTCTCACACTCAGTAGCCACTCCGTTACACTGCAAGCACCTCAGCAGCCTGCATTTTTCCTTCGCAGTAAAACAGACATGCCAACAAGGGTTCTGGAATCAGGTCAATCCACGAGCGCATCAATACCATTGTCAGTCAATGAAGCATCCATTACTGAACTATACCCTCGATAGTTATATATATACATCCGAATTGAGGGATCTTTTGCTTGCAGAATAGGAACTGAAGAAAATTATGTTCAATGGTTCCAAGTGCTGTAGTAGGTCGAACATTATCATGAGTTCAAACGTCCCTTCTGTATGTTTGGGGTATGTTATGCTAATTAGTCATCATGCATGGTGTTGAGCATGAATAAGTGGGGGCTGGGCTTCTGTCATGCATGTTGCATGCCAACTTTTAATATTGTGTACTTTAATTAAAAATAGATATAATTTGGCTACCTAGTGTGCAAATGAATGTTGAAGAAATGAGTGATCGATTGCAACTTCAATGAGTATGAGTTCATCCGAAGGAAATCAAAACTTAAAATTCAACGAGTCATTTTGTTTACGGGTAAGGATGGAGAAATATACCGTAAATATTTTTTCACACAAGTATTTTAACATATTTTCTTTCTAAAGCTCATTCAAACACAAAATATTTTCGATTTCAAATATTTAACTTTTTTATTTAATCGTTGCCTAATTTATAACTTTTCTAAACTCTTAAACAAAACAAAAAAAATAAAAATAAAAAAAAACAATTTTTTAAATTTTAAAACAAAAATAATATTAAAAACTAATATTCAATTGATCTTTTAATTTTTTAATATTTTTATTCAACTTTTTTCTCCCATTATTCAAAACTCAATAAAATATTTTAATTCAAACTATTTTACTAATATTCACATATATTTTAAAATATTAGAATCTTGTTTATAAAAGGATTTTATGTGGGTTGGCGGTTTTAGGCAAAACTTTAGACAAATTTGGCTAATATACCACTTTTTAGTTTTTGGCTAATCACTTAAATTTTTTCTATACATTGGATTAGCCATCTCACTTTTTAATAATAAAATAATATTATTTTAAATTTTTTTTTTATCTACGGGATGCTTGAAGAATGAGATAAGATGAGAATTCTGTGAATAGTAGTAAAATGATTTGTAAATAACAGTGAGATAATTTGAGTTAATTATTTATTAAATTTTAGGAAATGAGAGAAAAAAAATTAAATAAAAAAATTATAAAATTATAATATTGTTAGAATATAATTTTTTTAATATAATTTTTATTTTGAGATTTGAAAAAGTTGAATTATTTTTTATTTTTTATTTGAAAGTTTGGGAAAGTTATAATGATTAGTTTGAAAAAGTTTAATTTGAAAGTATTTGTTTTTTAATGATGTTTGGAAATGAAATAAAATGAAATGAGATTAGATGAGATTTGATAAGATGAGATGAAATTTTTTTCTAAATATCCCCTTAATGGATTATTTATTTCTTAAATAATTTTATTTTATTTTCATAATTTTCAACAATCTATATATTAAAATACATAAAAATTTATCTATCAAACTGCATTAACTTCATTTTCAAATACAAAATAAAATATATACAAAATATATTACAAAGGAGTTAGAAATAATATAAAAATGCTAAGTTACTATGTTGAGTTACTGTAGCTCATAATTAAATTTATATACCAATACCTAATTCAACGTGGGTCTTTTAAGAGACATATTAGCTGAATTTTAATTATAGTTGAAATATGACTAATCCAATGAAAATGAACTCTAAAATGGTAGATAACGAGTCAGGACTTTTTAAACTCTTGTGAGATTGAACAATAAAATATATAAAGCGGAGTATATAATATTTATTATTATTTATATAAATATTTTATATAAAATAATACTATATATAATTATAGAATATATAAATGTTGCATAATTATTTTAAAAAAAAGTATGGCTTATTATGATAAAATTAATTTTTTTTATGTGAATTTTATATTTATTTATTTATTTTTAAATTATGGGATATTTGTGTATTTACTGTTATAAATATTATTTTTCTTTTATATAATATTAAATTAAAATTTATTTTACTTATGTGTCATTATCTCATTTTAAAGACCTCAAAAAAAATTTTACTAAACTTTTGAAAAGTTGTTGTCCAGAAGGTTTTTAATTTCTTATGCAGATTTTTCATCACTCCAAGACAGAAAAGTCAAGAAGTCTTTAGCCATCGCATGCGCCAAGATGAGTCTCGTGCCAGCTTGGTCACCATTATTATGGTTTGTTTGAATATTAAAATGAAATAAAATAATTTTAGATAAATTAAATTAAATATTATTTTTTTAATATTATTATTATTTTATGATTTAAAAAATTAAATTATTTATTATATTTTATATAAAAATTTAAAAAAATCGTAATAATGATATAAAAAATTATTTTTATGTTTAAATAGAAATTAAAATGAAATGAGATATTTTAGATAAATTAAATAAAATATTATTAAAATATTATTATTATTTTATGATTTAAAAAAATTAAATTATTTATTATATTTTATATAAAAATTTAAAAAAATTATAAAAATGAGATGAAATAATATCCGTACCCAAACAGGGATTAAATGTAATTTCCTCGCCTTATCTTCATCTCCGTGGACCTCACTTGGTTGGGAGAAAATCATTGGTAAAGTGAACTTGCCCATGCCTGCAAAGTGCAAACTTTAAGTTGGGAGTAACAGGTGTGAGAAAACCATCGCCGAAAAAAAAAAAAAAAATGGCTTCTTTCAAGTTTTCCTTATGCCTTGTGTGTCTAATCTCCATCATAATAACCTTGTTGAGCCTCACCATTGAAGCAGCTCCTACTTACGCATCTCACTACTGCCCAAATTCAACCCTTTTCACTCCCAACAGCACCTACCAAGCCAACCTCGACTTCCTCCTCTCCGCTCTTTCTTCTAACTCCACCCTTCCCGAGGGATTCTACAGAGTGAATACCGGAAAGAACCCTCCCGACGTGATCATCGGCCGGTTTCTCTGCCGTGGTGATCTGACCCCGGACCTCTGTCAAAAGTGCATCTCTACTGCAATGGAAGATGTACGGAAACGCTGTCCGTTTGACAAAGTGGCCCTTATCTGGTACGATGAGTGCACGCTACAGTACTCCAACGAATCCGTCCTGAACGACATGGTACCGTTTGTTAATATCGCCAGCAGCAACCAGAGCGTCGTAGAGCAGGACCGCTTCAACAGTTTGTTGTCCAGCACAATGAAGTCGTTGGCGGCACGAGCGGCCAATTCTCAGTCGGACAAGAAGTTTGCGACGGAGGAAGTTAAATTTACGAGCTCACAGACTCTGTACGCCCTGGCGCAGTGCGCGCCCGAGCTGTCTGTCGAATCGTGCATGACATGCTTGGAAAGCGCCATCGGCTCTATTCCTCAGTGCTGCGCTGGAGTACAGGGCGGAAAGGTTCTGCTTCCGAGCTCTAATATCAGATATGAATTGTACCCATTTTACAATCATACTGCTGGACTTCCTGTTCCAGGTAAGGGATACAAATAAGTTCTTCTACTTGAAAAAGAAATTAATTTCTCCTACAAATCTAAGTCGGGGCATATACCTGATTTCAAATAGAATTTTTCTAGAAAAAATTCACCAACCTCACTGGCAACATTAAGCTCTGTGATTTCAGCTGCGGTTTTCGATCAAGGTTTCTTGAGAAAAATGAAAATCATAATAATAATAATAATAATAAGCACCTCATTATCTTTCATTTTTTTCGCAGGAAAGAGAAAGTCAACGTCATCTTCAACTATCATCGCCATTACTGTCCCACTTGCTGGCTCTATGATACTTCTCTTAGTAGGCTTGTACTTCCTGCGTGGAAGAACAAGGGAGAAATACAATAATTTACCGGGAGAAAAAGGTAAACAATAAAAAGTTTAGTTGTCATCATCATCATCTGTAATTAATCTTTGAACTTCTTGCCGCTGCCAACCATTTTGCTATGGTAATTTTTTCTTTCTCACCGTTTGGTTGTGTAGTTGCCATGGAAATTATATCTGCAGAGTCCTTGCAATTTGACTTGGCTACAATTGAAGCTGCCACAAACAATTTCTCTGACGATAACAAGATTGGTAAAGGTGGATTTGGTTCGGTTTACAAGGTAGGGATATATTATTACAATTCATATACATATTCACACGAGAATGGAATGTTCTAACCTTATTCCAACTTTATTCTTAGGGTATTCTTTACAACGGACAAGAAATAGCAGTCAAGAGGCTATCCAGAAGCTCCGGGCAGGGTGCAATAGAATTTAAGAACGAGGTTGTGATAGTTGCCAAACTTCAACATAGAAATCTAGTGAGGCTCTTAGGATTTTGCTTGGAAGGGGAAGAAAAGATACTCATTTACGAATATGTGCCCAACAGAAGCCTTGATTACTTTTTATTCGGTTGGCCATCTGAACTCATGCCTAGTTCTTTGATTTATTATTTATTGTTCCCAGTAGATTGCATGACAAGCATTTCCCTTTAAATAACATGACATCTCCAAGGGCAGTACAAATGATTCAAACCACTTGTCATTAACTTTTTACAAGTGGAATCACTGCTTATAAGACGCTGAAAGTTTTAACAAGTAATGAAAGTAAAGTTAATCTTTCCGTATGTGTTAAACTCTGTCATCATCTCTATGATAATTACTTATTTCTAATATTTGATTTTGCCAAAATTACAGACTCTGAAAGGCAACGGCAATTGGATTGGTCAAGCCGTTACAAAATTATCGGAGGGATTGCCAGAGGGCTTCTTTATCTTCATGAAGATTCTCGGCTTAGAATTATACATCGCGATCTCAAAGCCAGCAATGTTTTATTAGACGCAGATATGAATGCAAAAATATCAGATTTTGGCATGGCAAGGATATTTGTAGTTGACCAAACTCAAGCAAATACAAATAGAATTGTTGGGACATAGTAAGTATTCAATCACTATATCTGTCTTTGCATAATCTGAATTGTCAAGTTTATTTATTGTCTTATAGAATGTGGAAATTGTTGAGAAGGAAAAGATAGGCTTTGCTTGTTTCAGAGTTCTGTTTGAATTCATATTAATGGTGATAAATTGATCCATGAGCTTCCTCCGATTGCCAATCTAATTTCTGGCGAGGGCTGTATGAAACGTTTTGTGCATTTCGTTTTTTAAGCTGATTATTGGCCTTAAATATCATGACATATTTTAACAGATTTACTTATATGATCGGATTTCCAAACTTTACTTGTTATATTTCCTTAGTATAGGCATATAACTTCAGCATTGGTTTGTAGTGGTTATATGTCTCCAGAGTATGCGATGCATGGAAGATTCTCGGTGAAATCCGATGTGTTTAGCTTTGGGGTCCTACTTCTTGAGATTATAAGTGGAAAGATGAACAACTGTTTCTTTCAATCAGAACACAATGAGGACCTCTTAGGCTATGTGAGTATGGATCAGGCTCATGTTTCAATATTGTGTTAATTTGTGAATACTTGTATGGCTAATCCGCTTCAATTGCTGAAGAAAAAAACATAATTGGGGTGAATCTAATACTGCAGGTTTGGAAACAATGGAAGGATGGAAGACCCTTGGAATTGTTGGATCCAACTATTAGGGGTTCTTTCGCGAAAAATGAAGTAATTAGATGCATTCATATTGGATTATTGTGTGTTCAGGAAGATCCAGCCAACCGACCTACAATGGCAGCAGTAGTTCTCATGCTCGACAGTCACTCTGTTAGCCTCCAATTACCTCAGCAGCCGGCATTTCTGCTCCGGAGTAGGGCAAGGAAGAACATGCCGTCAGATGTGGTGGAGCTTGATAGTTTTACAAAGCAGTCAGTGCCATGGTCTGTTGATGAAGCATCAATCACTCAACTAGACCCTCGTTAGTGCTAGGTAGCGAGGCGCTGTCAATACTATTTGCTTGTTAGTTGTCTCCAAATAATGAAACTAGAGCACCATGTTTGGCTATAGTTTTTGTTTGAGGAATGTAAAGTTAGGGCAGTATTTCCGATCCCCAGAGTCTTTTTACTTTGGAGAGATGCACAAACATGGATTTTGTGGTCATAACATTTGCGAGTGCTCATTGGGCTATGTTATATCAGAATACAAATGGGAGTTTAGAGACTGGTATGAATGAGGAAGTAAACTCTTGAAAGAGAGACAAGACCAGGATTTGGGAACAACTATTTATTTTTCTCATATATAAAAAGTGGTTTTACATATTGGGTTGAGGCATGTGAAAAATAATAATAAGATCTTCACTCAAAACATTGACTTTTGGTACTAAATGTTGTTACTAATTGATAAACCATGAAACAAGATGTTCAATAGAGATTCTGTGTGTGATTGCATGATTATATTGAAGAAAAACGATAAACATTACTCTATATGGTAGTTTAATGTGATATTTGTCTCTTTCTGTATTAAACCATTCAATTTATTTAATTAAAAAATAGGAGAAGATCTCAACTGATGGAATTGAAGAATTTACAGAAAATAAATGCTTTTTTCACGGATTCACCAGAGCAATTGTACAGTATTATAATGTTCCTTAATTTATCTATTAGATTAGTATGCCACCCCGATTTATTGATTCATACCTTGAATTTGATATGGATTGACCATTCAATTTCTTCCTTATTTGAATAATCAATGGTTGGTTCCATTTTTTTCTTCCCTGTAGTTGGAAAACAACTATCACATTAATCTAGCGGTTCATGGTCCTGCCTTACCAAGACAGCTCCTACACATCATCCTTTTATTATTTTTCAACACCATGCTAAATGGTTAAAAAAATATTCATTTTTATTTATTTATTTTCAATTGATGCCACGTTAAAACGATGAAAATAATATTTAAAAAATCAATAATATTTTTTTATTTTAGTTTTCTTTTCAAGTCTAGTCGTGAATTATTATTATTATTTTTTTGCATGAAACTTGAAGAAAGTTACAAAAATAGGCGGCGTGTTCTTTCCAACTTCCATCCCCATCAGCTTCGCGGCAATTGTTATATTTTTCTGACGGAACCTTCACGGCAAGGGTCATCGTTAATTCAGAGCTTCCTTCGCGTTCAGCCTTTATAGACCAGTATTACAATTAGTAATAGAAAAAGATTGTTGACCCGCACGCGCACAAGTCGGTCAAAGTTGCTTTTGTTGACCCGCGCGTCAAGAGTCTCCAACTGCATTACTCAAATCACCCATGTCCGCGAGATGCACGTATCTTACTTCATCTCATCACTGAACTTTACCAACCACAGAGATCCAACATAAAAACAAATGTGAAATCCAAGAATAATTCAGAGTAGAGCACCACCACAATGCCTTGTTGGAAATATCCCCTTGTCTTTTTGTCTCTCCTCGCGATTACCTCCCTTAGCCTTATCAGTGAAAGCGCACCCACTTACAGTGGTCACTACTGCTCAAACTCAACCTTCTTCACCGCTAACGACACCTTCGAATCCAACCTCAATGCCGCCCTCTCCTCTCTTTCCTCGAACGCCACACGGGCCGGTACCGGGTTTTACAACTCCTCGGCCGGTGAGGACCCTCCTGACGTGGTTTTCGGGCTCTTTCTCTGCCGGGGCGACGTCAGCACCGCCGTCTGTCAGGACTGCGTTGCCGCCGCGACCAAAGAGATACTACGGCGCTGCCCCTGGGACAAAGTTTCTATAATATGGTACGACGAGTGCTTGTTACGTTACTCCAACCAATCCATCTTCGCTACCGTGAGCGAAGTGCCGGGGTTATACCTGATCAACACTGGAAATATCCAAGAGGCGGACAGTGAACGATTCAGCCAGTTGTTGGGCACCACAATGAATTCGTTGGCGACGCGGGCCTCGAATTCTCAGTCGGGAAAGAAGTTTGCGACGGAGGAAGAGGAATTCAACAGTTTGCAGACGCTGTACAGCCTGGTGCAGTGCACGCCGGATCTGACTGTGTCCGATTGTTATAGATGTTTCCGAAGCGCCATTGGTAGCCTTCCATCATGCTGCGGTGGAAAACAAGGTGGAAGGGTTCTGCTACCGAGTTGTAATCTCAGATATGAATTGTACCCATTTTACAACACGACGGCTGCTTCACCTACACTTCCGCCTCTTGCCCCAGGTACTCCCGTTCTCAAATAGCATCGTTAACTTGTTGTAGGTGGGGGTAGTGTTTTACTTCCCGTATATGTGCTTTTCTAACTTCTATTTTTTAATCTTTTTTTAAGGAAACGCTAAATATTACATTGAATTTTTTTTACTAAGGTGACATCTCTGCGATAAAAACCGAAAGAATAATTAAACTGGAATAAAGTAATAAACGTTAGAGCTAAGACGTGGTCGACTGTTGAGAATTACAGAGACTAGACAATCCCAGAGACCCACAATCACGTGGATCTGTATGACCCAAAGTCGACGATGGGTCTCAGGGTGGAGATCATTCGCGCATATTTATTATTATTTTTTACACGATGTCTTGTCGCTTTATAAAATGAATGGTGTTAGGGAAATAAGAAATTTAGAAAAGAAGAGGAAAAACAATTAATTTTATTGAATGATGTCAAGTTTAGTTGTCAAATGTGATCCAGAAGCATTTTCATAGATGCAATAACAAGTACCGGACATGTATTTTAGTTGTCAAATACACGGAAAATGCATGGGATGTGCTTAAAAAAATTGCACATCCTGCCCGTTCCTGGTGTATTGCTCCCGTGCACAAATCATTTCCCAGATCGAAATCACATCAAATTGTTTCTAAAGACTCAGGAGATCTGGTTCTTCCACCCCCACTGTTTTCGTGGCCTTTATATATAAATACATATATTTTGCGTTTGCACAGAAATCACATTGCAGGCGCTCAGCCAAAAAAAGGAAAAAAACAGAATGCAGGCAATGTGCCACTTGCTCTGATGTATTAGAAGTTTGTACTAGACCTTTTTCCACTAACCTCATGTGTTATGGTACCGGCCTGTAGCTTTTATTCTTGGGCCGCCTCTGATTTGTAGTATGTCTTCTATATCAATCTACTTTGATGTTACTTATGTTGTGAAGGAGTAGTTTTCATCCTGAACTATCTCAATCTGTAAGACTGTAACATGTCAATGATGCATGCTGTTGTTCGCAGGAGGAAGCAAAATGTCGTCTCTCACAATTCTTGCCATTGTCATCTCAATTGCTGTTGCCGTGGTTCTTTTCTTCGTGGGCTTTTGCTTCTTTCAGAGGAGAGCCATGAAGAAATACAATACGGTGTCCAAAGAAAACGGTGAAGAATAAATGTTTATCAATCATGGAATCTATTTAAGCTCTGTCTCTGTTGTCTAAACAACGTTGGACTGAAATTGGTCAGCTTAAAATTGTTGTATTTACTGTTTGATTGTGTAGTGGGAAATGAAATTAAAACCATAGAGTCCTTGCAATTTGACTGGGATACTATTGAAGCTGCCACAAACAAGTTCGCAGATGATAACAAGATAGGTGAAGGGGGATTTGGTGTGGTTTACAAGGTACATGTTTAATTGATACTAAAGTTCAGTTAGATTTATACAGTAGTAAAACTGTTTATATCTTGGTTCAAATATATTTTCAGGGTACCCTTTTTAATGGGCAACATATCGCTGTGAAGAGACTATCTAAAAGCTCTGGGCAGGGTGCCGCCGAGTTTAAGAATGAGATTTTAGTGGTAGCCAAGCTTCAACATAGAAATCTGGTTAAACTATTGGGATTTTGCTTTGAAGGAGAAGAGAAGTTACTCGTTTATGAATATGTGACCAACAAAAGCCTTGATTACTTTCTATTCGGTTTGGCCCATCTGAACTTAATGTCTAGTTCTTTTTTCCCCCTTAAAAGGGCTACTTCTGGTTTTATGTCCAAGAGAATTCATGATTAGCTCTTAAATAATAGATCATATTGATCTATCACAAATCTTTCAATACTTTGTCTTGAACTTTCAAGAATTGAATCGTTTTAAAGAAACTGAAATTCTTAGAAATAAGTGACAATGTTTGTTTTTTTAAGCTGAGCCAAATCATATTTTTGACTTGTTCAAATGCCATGCCTTTCAACCTTAAATATTTAATCTTGACAAACTTACAGACCCTACGAAGCAAGGACAATTGGATTGGTCAAGACGTTACAAGATTATTGAAGGAATTGCTCGAGGAACTCTTTACCTTCATGAAGATTCTCGGCTAAGAATTATTCATCGTGATCTCAAAGCTAGCAATATTCTGTTAGACGATAATATGAATGCAAAGATTTCAGACTTTGGCATGGCAAAAATATTCGGAGCGGATCAAACTCAAGGAAATACAAGTAAAATTGTTGGAACATTGTGAGTTTTTAGTCGCCATATCTGTTTTGCATGATCTAAATCAACGGTCATTTTAGTGGCATTCTTCATGTTAGTAAATGCTGGAAAGTGGAATACATGGTTACTTCAGCATGCCTTCTCATGGTCTGATTAGTGTATTTCGTGATGCTCTATGTGCAGAACATTATCCCCTGAGACTGATTAGCTTGGAAAATAGTCCCCATATCTTTTTTTGCATGATCTAAATCAAAAGAATAATTTTATTATCATTTTGATGTTAGCATGTCAGGAAACGTATCAAATGTTAGAAAGTAAAATAGGTGGTTACTACAACACTGCCAATCCATGTTCTGAGTGCAATTCGTGATGCTATGTGCAAAACAATATCCCTTGAGATTGCTGGGCTTGGAGCACTCAAAATCGCATGAATATATTACCATGATGAATTTTCAATTAAAAAATCTTTATCTTTTTGCTTAAATTGTTCTCTTCATACTCCCTTTGTAGTGGTTATATGTCTCCAGAGTATGCTATGCATGGACGATATTCTGTAAAGTCAGATGTGTTTAGCTTCGGAGTCTTGGTTCTAGAGATCATAAGTGGCCAGAAGAACTGCCGTTCCTATCAATCAGATCATGCCGAGGACCTCTTGAGTTATGTGAGTATGGAAAATATATCATAAGCATGTGTTGTATTATTGGCTCAGGGGGCCATGAACAATGGAAAACAAAATCAAATTTTCATGAATTACTGCAGGCTTGGAATCAATGGAGGAGTGGGACACCCTTGGAGTTGTTGGATCCGGCTCTGAGACATTCTTATTCAAGAAATGAAGTTATTAGGTGCATCCATATTGGGTTATTGTGCGTTCAAGAAGCTCCAGCAAGCCGACCTACAATGGCAACAATAGATCTTATGCTTAACAGTTACTCTGTTACGCTACCATTACCTCAGCAGCCAGCACTTTTGCATCGAAGTAGAGCAAAGCTGGACAAGCCAACAAACGAGCTGGGCTCAGATCAATCTTCTTCAAGTCAAGTAATTTTAGGGTCTGTTAATGAAGTATCGCTTACTGAAATATACCCTCGATAATGTGTTTAGACGAGGTGTTCTCCAGAACCAGTTGATAATGTTAGTAGTTGATGGAACCTGTACTCTAATTTGCAAATACGAGGAACTCAAAGAGGGTTGGGACCGTAATATACTGTCTGTTAAGAGGTGGCTTGAATTCAGATTGAACAGTGCATGTGTCGTAGGTTCGCTCGAGCGGAGGTTCACTCAGCTCGAGCAAAGTCAGATAGAGAGCTTCGCTCGACGCTCAGCTCGAGTGAATTCAGACAGAGAGCTTCGCTCAAGTATCGCTCGACATTCAGCTCGAGCAATATCCAAGTCAGAGAGTTTTGCTCGACCCTCGCTTGACACCCAGCTCGAGCGAGTTCAGGCAGAGAGTTTCGCTCGACTCTCGCTCAACTGTTGGCTTGAGCGAAGTGCAGAAAACCTACACTCTCTCGACGTTTGCTCGAGCCAATGTTCACAAAAGTGAATTCTCACTTTTCCTATAAATATCAAACGGCGCCTCCTTTGTACACACTTCAGAAATCATTTTTCTCTTGTTTTAAGTGTTTTCTTGAGAGAGAAGTCTAGAGTGAGTTTGAGAGATAACTTCTTTGTGAAGTTTTGTTGTATTCATCTGTACTCCATCTCTGTTGATAGTGAAATCTTCGATACCGATCTCACCAGTGGACGTAGGCTCATTTTGAGTCGAACCACTTAATTCTTGGTGTTCTTTCTGTGTGATTATTATCAATTTCTTTCGTTTATTTTTGTTATTATATTTCGAATTAGTCTTAGATCTACAGTTATTCCCAAACACTGTCCGTGGACAAATCATTTCCGTTGTTACACATGCAAGACAGGTAAAGTAAGAGCGAGCACCTAAAGATTTGCTTGAATAGGAAAATTCGCAAGAAAACAAATCTTGTCTTGTCGTACGATATTTGTCATTAGCGGATGACATAGAAGCACAAGCACTATATTAAACTGACATATCCAGAGTCTATTGTTCACCTTCACTAGATGACATCGAGTACGTACAATAATTGTTTGGGGCGTACAGATCTGTCAAGCTTTGGGGACGCTTCTTCCTAAATTTAAAATGAAATGTTGGCAGTCGAACCATATAGCTCAAGTCCACATAATTCATTGTTTGCCTGTGCATTTTCCTACTTTGACCGTTATCTTTGTCACGTTTTTTTTTTTTTTTTTTTTAATGAAACTCCAATGATATAGATTAACATGACATATTATATAATGAAGCTTTGTGGGTTACAAGAAAATGCAAAATACAGTACTCTTCTAAATGATATCTTCTCACATCTAAATGATCATTTCTAAAATATATCGTTACTCCCATTGCTGCCGCGGTGCTGCTATTGGTTGTGGGCTTCTGTTTGATAAGGAGAGCACGCAAGGCTGTACAAGATCAAACTAGTACGGAACAACTTGACGATTTGATCTAAGGTTCATCTGGATTGAGATCCTGCGCTTTACTCTTGATGTGATGTAATCTGTTATTCTTACTCTTCTGTTGAGCATGCAGCTGCGAACAATGTTTCAATTACATCATAGACGACCGTGGAGTCCTTGCAATTTTGATTTTACTACGATTGAAGCTGCCACAAAAAAGTTCTCGAAACGTAACAAGCTAGGTACAGGTGGATTCGGTGAGGTTTACAAGGTATTATATTAGTGTTCCTTCTCTTCCCAAGAGTAGCATCCATTCTAATCAATGAATGCAAACTCAAAACTATACGAAAAAAAAAAATGTTATTAAAGCTGCTGTGATAGTTTTCAAAGCACATCATCAGGACATACTTCTGAACGGACAAGAAATAGCTGTGAAGAGATTATCCAAAAGTTCGGGACAAGGTCCTGAGGAATTTAAGGAGCTAGTTCTGGTAGCCAAAATTCAACACCGAAACCTTAATGTGAGGCTACTGGGATTTTGCTTGCAAGGAGAGGAAAAGATACTCTGTCTACGAATTTATGCCCAACAAAATTGCCTCGACTATTTTTTTTTCACGGTATGCATATTTTTTAAACAATTGTATGATTTCCTGATAGAAACTGCATGATTGCTCATAAACATACACTTCACTTTCAAAAGATTTGCTAATTCGTATAATTTATAAATGAAGACCCTTTCCTTCTATTAACCTGCAAGGAGTTCATCCGAGTGCAGCGGACTAGTGTTATGATTGGCAAGTGGGACATGTTAAACGAGAAGCTAATAAAGCTGCTCATGATTTAGCTAAGAATGCCTTGAATTGTTCTGACGATATTATTGACATTGAGGAAGAACCTGAATGCATTCAGCCTGTTATAATGTCTGAGCAGTTTTGATAAATGAAAGTTTGACATCTTCATACATATATATATTAAAAAAAAAAACTAAAAAACAAAAAAAAAAAAAAAAACTCAATCATACAGGACTCGGGAGACGTTAGACCGGAAGGAAGAGCAACAAAGAGACAGCAACCGGAGCAACAACAGCAACTACTTTTACTGTTAAGCTTTCGTATTTACCTACAAAAACAAAGTCATGGATCAAATTCATCAAAAATGAGATATGTTGAATGGTGAATTCAGGATGAGGAATCTCATCCTGAAAAATGAGGTAATGTGATTTGGTCCACCAACCAAGTCATATCGAAAAGAAAAGGCAACTCAGGAACTAAATAATTAAGCATCCAACCACATCAATTTTTATTTTTATTTTTATTTATTGGATCTCAAATAGAGTTTGTCGTCGTACAAATAACTCAATTCATTAGAGTTACAGTATACAAATTTGAAAAATGATTAACTTACAATTATTTACCATTCTATAAGAACTAAACAATAATTTTGTAAAATTGCAATTCATTTTCAATGAAAGGGCATGGCTGGCTTTGCTGATTTTAAAATAAATTGAAAACTGAGTACGATTATATATATGCAGGCCTTGGGTGCGAAAGTCCCACGCAGACTTTTTTTTTATAATTTTAGAAAAGACATTTTTTGAAAGAGAAATGATTTGTATAAGTCCCAAATAGATAAGCTCCATACAAACCTTTATAAAAAAGTAGACCTCACTTTAAAAAAGTGTAAAAAAAATTATTATTTATTAGTGGGACCTATTGTTTTATAAAAGATTTGTATGAGGCTTGTCTATTTGTGACTTGTTACTCTTTTTGAAAAAAGTAATACTAGATATAATCTTAAAGTGATATACTATTCATAGTGAGTGAAGTGGGTAAAAATAATAGGCCCAGATATACTAGGCCCAGTCCATTAAACGGCCACCATGATGAGGCAAGTGAGAAAGGATAAGAAGGGGACAAGAAAAACAAATGCGAGAGGAGAAGAGAAAATACACGGAAAAGAGAGAAAAAAATGAGAAATAGAGAAAAACGAGTCTGAAACGCAAGGACGAGTGGGATAAAGCTGACTTATTTACTTACCATTGACAGGAGCCAGAATAAAAGGGATTTGAGAGCAGACTCCAGAGGACGATTATGAGAAGACAAAACATCACCTTCAACTTGAGAACAAGAGCTTCATGATATTATTTTATCCAGAATAGAGGTCTCTGAACCAAAGTTTTGAATATCGTTTCGGTTAAGGTACTGGAATAAAATATTTTGATATCGATATCATGTCGAGATAGTCTATATATAATAAATTAATTATATATTTATAAATAATATTTCAAAATAACATCAATGCAAGTCTTAAAAAGTTAAAATACATATTTATAAAACTCAATAATACTTCCAAGTTCCCAATTCAACTATTTAAAAAAATAATTACTTATCTTCATCACGAAAAGGGAAATAGAGATTTGATTTTCAGTCCTCGAGAAAATGAGATTAAAAGAAGTTAAGAAAATAATCTTCAGATGTGAAAATTAGAGTGAAAATTATAAAAAAATAAGATCTTTACATTAATTACAAAAAAAATAATTTCGGCCGGTATATCGAAAATCGGCCGATATTGACCGAAATGTATTGGTATTGCTGATATTTAGCGCAGTATGAAATACATACACTTCCTATACCGGTCACTATCCCGATACGGTAAATACCAATCGGTACGATATGAAATTTAAAATCAGTGTTTGGACTTTGGACTTGACTCTAACTTACCAGATCATTTTTAAATATTTTAAATATTTTAAAAAAATAAATATATTTTTTCATATCATTCTTTTAAAACTTTTAAATATTTAAAAAAAAATTATAATATTATTAAACAGTATTTTCTTAATCATTATGTAAAAAAAATCTAAAAAATTAAAAAAAAAAATTGAAACGGAATAAACGAACGGAATCCCCAGCAGATCCTATCATTTTCCTAATAATAATAATAATAATAATAAAAATAATAGTAGGAGAATGAAAAGCAGCCAAAAGGTTCTCCCACTTTACCTGTTGATCCAGATGCAGACCCTGTAGATGGAGGCGGAGATGGAGGCCCTTGCGTAGGAGTGGGCGCCGGAGATGAATCCTCGTAAAATGGGTACAATTCGTACCTAACATTACAACTTCGAAACAGAACCCTTCCCCCTTGCTTCCCATCACAACATATCGGAAGATGGTTGATAGCTGTCTGGAGACACCGGTTGCAATCGGCGCTAGATAGGTCCGGCGTGCATTGTACAAGGTTGTACAGACTTTGAAACTCGGAAAATTTCGTTTGATTGGTTCCAAATTTTTTGACTCCGAATGGAAAGTTCGAGGCCCTACTTGCCAAGTCAGTCATCGTCGTGTTCACCAGCCGGTTAAATCGGTCCTGCTCCGTGATGTTCTGCGTGTTCAAGAGATAAACTCCAGGCCTTAAAGTCACGTTGGAGAAGATAGACTCGTTGGAGTAGCGAATCATGCACTCGTCGTACCAAATGACAGCAGCCCTTTCCCTGGAACACTTACTGACAAGCTCATTGGCCGCGGCAGCCACGCATGCTCGGCACGTTTCGGAAGTGACGTCACCACGGCAGTTGTAGAGGGTGTGGATGGGATTAATGGAAATTTGAATTTTGCTGGAAGTGTTAGAGAAAGGGGGATGGATAGAGGATTCGACCCTGTAGAATTGGTTGTTGTAGGCGGCGTAGGAGGATAGAGAAGAGAGGAGGGAGTTAAGACTGGATAGGTAGTTGCTACTGGGGCTGAAAGTAGTGTTTTGACAGAAATGGTAGAGGGGAACTGGGTCGGCTGCATGAGCGGTCAGGCTGAGGAAGCCAAGCAGCAGAAGTAACACGACAGGCGACAAGAGAAAGGATTGAAGGGAAGCATTTTGATGAATGGAGTCTCTTCCACTTTCAAATTGTGCAAGATTTGAAGTACCAGGTGTGTGTAATTAAGTAGGAAAAAGATATATATAAACACGGACGACTTATTTCTTGTGGAAGGAAGGAAAATGCTAAGCGTGTTTTTGTTTTTAGTTCGTGACGAAGGAAGAATTTTTTAATAATATTATGATTTTTTTTTTAAAAAATATATTTAAAAGTGTTAAAAAAATACATGTAAAAAGAAAACACATCAAAATAACTAGTGGCAACAGGAAAATGATATCTTATCATTGATTCTTACAGTTCAATGTTACTGTTAAAATTTTTAATTTTTTATTATATAATAATTAAGAAAATATTTTTTATAAATATTATAATTTT
This sequence comes from Juglans nigra, assembly GCA_002916485.2. Lineage (NCBI taxonomy): Eukaryota > Viridiplantae > Streptophyta > Magnoliopsida > Fagales > Juglandaceae > Juglans > Juglans nigra. The sequence goes on along the minus strand of CM036134.1, from coordinate 9,082,358 downwards.
TTTATTTAAAAAAAATTTAAAAGTATAAAAAATATATATAAAAATAATAATAAAAAATAAGATGAATTATACCCCACGGTAGCTCCCAGCTCCGGCTCCCGGTGGACGTAGCACCATCCAGATGGAAACTATATTTTCTCTGTGGACAGTCGAGCCACAGTTTCTCGAAAAGTCTAGTTTGGCGGACATTGCTCACAGACCAAAAGGAATTATTTTATTCCCAAAAACTCCTTCCAACTGCAAGAAATATTATTATAATTGCGAAAACAACTTGAACTGAACTGATGCAGGATCATGCCATGAAATTTAGCATGGTTACTATAATTGCAAAATTAACATATGGTTAGAATAATCGTAAAATATGAAAAAGATTTTAAATATTATTATTAAAAATAAATATTTTATTATATTTTAATTAATAAATGAATAATTTAATGTAGAGTTATATTTTGAATGACAAAAACAAAAAATAAAACATATAATTTTAACTGAATTTTACCTGATTCTTTGTAGTTGGTGAAGACGCAAAGCATTTGCAGCACTCTCACTGATTAATCAAAACTAAATGATGTTTTCTTATGAGTATAAGAGAAATTTAATTTTTGATTATTCTATTTATATAAATTTTTATATTGGAATAGTTATATTTTTTATTATATAATAATAAAATAATATAAGATGAATTTAGTTCTAATTATTCACATCAAATTTCTAGATTATATTATCTATTTATTTATTATATAATAATGAATAACTAATAATTTTAAAAATATTTAATTTTTTTAATTATAAATTTATTTAATTTGATCATATTTTACTATTTTATCTATTATATATTAATTAATAATTATATTCTTATTAAATTAATATATCACTAATTCAATTAATATATTAATTATGATAAAATATGTAATAGAAAAAAAGAGAGATAAATAATTAATAAAATATATATTTGATATATATACAATAATTTTTAAATTTAAAAAAAAATTTAAAAGTTACTATAATTTTAGAATTTAATTAATTTATTATGAATATATTTTACTTTTTAATAATTAAATATTTAATAAATTTAATTTTTAGTTAATCGATGCTCTATAAAGAAGGGTCTGCTTAACCCAAGTCAACCCGAGCGGCTGAAGCAGGTCAAGTACGTTTTGTGATTTGATCTCTACGTAGAAGATTAGGTGGGCTCTTCAGAAAATAAAATTAGAATATACTTATTTTTTCGAAAAATAAATGTCAATAAATAATTAAAAAAAAAGTCATGCTACCGGTACCGATCACAGATACCCGATTATTAGACCGACAACAGTAATTTGCTTTTATTTTGTTTCTTTTACAAAATTTTTTAAAATATTTAAATATTTCTTAAAAAATACATAAATTTACTAATAATTACTTTCTTAATCGTAAAAAAATACTCGTCAAACCATCTATTTATTTAGCATTTCTCAAGAAAACGAAAGAAGATCCTCGTAGGTCGTATATAGCAATAAGGGTGAAAAAAATTGAAAAATCGGTTGAATTGGACTGGACCGAAATGAACCTTTGTAAGCGGTCTGGTGTGATACCGGTTCTTAAGAATCGAAACCGGTAAAAAATAGTGCAATATAAGTTTTCATATTTTGAAAACCAGTTTAAACCGAACTGGATCAATATATATATTTATAACTTTTTATATTATATTATATATATTATATGCTAAATTGGAAATTAATATAACATGAAATTCTATATTTATTATTCAAGTCTATTAATCTTATAACTTAAAATTAATATAGCATGTGATATAACATAAAATTAATCTTATAGTTTTTAATATAGCATTTGATATAACATATAAACTTTAATCTTATAATATAAAATTAATATAACATAAAATTTTAATATTAGACATAAACATTAATATTAAGTTATTAATATAAACTTACTTTTGATATATATCTATATATATAACAAGGATAAATACATTTTTGGCACAATAAAATAATAATATTTTTTTAAATTTTGTATCAACTTTTTTAATGCATTATATAATTATTTTTTTAAAAAAATTATTTTCATTTTCATAATTTCCAACAATATATATATATATATATATCAAAATACATAAACTTCATCCAACAACCTAAATTAACTTCATATTCAAATACAAAACATTAAGACTTGCATAATTTCTCAACACCAAATCATTTTGATGATCTGTTCAGTCACATCACTTTTATAATTTCTCAACAACAAATCATTAAGGTCTCGTTTGTTTTCAGGAAACATCTCATCTCATCTCACCTCATCATTACAACTTTCCCAAATCCCCACACAAAATAAAATAAACAATTCAACTTTTTCAAATCTCAAAATAAAAATAATATTAAAAAATATATTCTAATAATATTTTATTCAACTTTTTAACTTTAATCTCAACTCATTTCATCTCATCTCTAAAAACAAATGAGCCCTAAGACTTGCACTCTTAATATGTCCAGCCATCAAAAGTTCGTACATTTGTCAAGCCATTAAATAATCTATCCATCAAAAGGGGATATGTTTGTCCAACCACTGCAAAATCTGTCCAGCCATCAAAAGTTTATCAAAACAGCAAAACAAAATATATGGATTAAAACAGCAAGTTATCCTAGCCACTACAACTTACAAAAACAAACACCAAATATATTAACATTGATATGGTGATCTATTCTTATGTTTCTCAATGATTTTCATTTGAAGTGACCTGAAGTATTCTCGCTGCCTCGCATTCATGTTATCATCATCCAAACTCATGATTTCCATCTTCATCCTCATTTTCGTAAGGTGTATCAATTCAAACCTATCCCTCTTAGCCCGCTAATTGCTTCCCGTCGCTTAATCATCATTATTTTCTTATCACTTTCCATGTGACTTAACACATCATCAAAATCAGTAGGTGAAGATTCTTTGTATTTCCTTTTTTAGCTTTTTTGTCTAGTGGTCTCTCCGCATTGATAGAGATGCTCTCACAAATATTGTCATCCCCGACATTGGCAGTTGGAATGGTAAATCAACCTCCATTTCTTCTTGTTGACAAATTATCCATATGTACATGCCATTTTGGTTGGTGTCTCAATAGGTTCCAACAATGGTCCAAAATAAAGACAGCTTTTTGTGTCGATTGGTATATTATCTTTGCCTTCTCAATCTAAACAACAATCATAAAAATATAAATATGTAGTTCAATAAAAATTTATAATAATTAGAACCATACCTTGTTCATTGGTACTACTGAGATGTATTGATTCAACTTGGGCCAAACAACCACAAAACTTGTTTGTGAATTTTTGGATAGTTGACCATCGATTAGTCAACAAGACTACAGAATATTTAGGCCAGTTAAGTTTTTTAAAAGTATTGAAATAATCATGAATTCTTATCCACATTTAAATATTTCTTAAAAAATACATAAATTCACTAATAATTACTTTCTTAATTGTAAAAAAATCACTCGTCAAACCATCTATTTATTTAGCATTTCTCAAGAAAACAAAAGAAGATCCTCGTAGGTCGTATATAGCAATAAGGGTGAAAAAAAATTAAAAAATTGGTTGAATTGGACTGGACCGGAATGAACCTTTGTAAGCGGTCTGGTGCGATACCGGTTCTTAAGAATCGAAACCGGTAAAAAATAGTGCAGTATAAGTTTTCATATTTTGAAAACCAGTTTAAACCGAACTGGATCAGTATATATATTTATAACTTTTTATATTATATTATATATATTATATGCTAAATTGGAAATTAATATAACATGAAATTCTATATTTATTATTCAAGTCTATTAATCTTATAACTTAAAGTTAATATAGCATGTGATATAACATAAAATTAATCTTATAGTTTTTAATATAGCATTTGATATAACATATAAACTTTAATCTTATAATATAAAATTAATATAACATAAAATTTTAATATTAGACATAAACATTAATATTAAGTTATTAATATAAACTTACTTTTGATATATATCTATATATATAACAAGGATAAATACATTTTTGGCACAATAAAATAATAATATTTTTTTAAATTTTGTATCAACTTTTTTAATGCATTATATAATTATTTTTTTAAAAAAATTATTTTCATTTTCATAATTTCCAACAATATATATATATATATATATATATATAAAAATACATAAACTTCATCCAACAACCTAAATTAACTTCATATTCAAATACAAAACATTAAGACTTGCATAATTTCTCAACACCAAATCATTTTGATGATCTGTTCAGTCACATCATTTTTATAATTTCTCAACAACAAATCATTAAGGCCTCGTTTGTTTTCAAGAAACATCTCATCTCATCTCATCTCACCTCATCATTACAACTTTCCCAAATCCCCACACAAAATAAAATAAACAATTCAACTTTTTCAAATCTCAAAATAAAAATAATATTAAAAAATATATTCTAACAATATTTTATTCAACTTTTTAACTTTAATCTCAACTCATTTCATCTCATCTCTGAAAACAAATGAGCCCTAAGACTTGCACTCTTAATATGTCCAGCCATCAAAAGTTCGTACATTGTCAAACCATTACATAATCTATCCATCAAAAGGGGATATGTTTGTCCAACCACTGCAAAATCTGTCCAAGCATCAAAAGTTTATCAAAACAGCAAAACAAAATATATGGATTAAAACAGCAAGTTATCCTAGCCACTACAACTTACAAAAACAAACACCAAATATATTAACATTGATATGGTGATCTATTCTTATGTTTCTCAATGATTTTCATTTGAAGCGACCTGAAGTATTCTCGCTGCCTCGCATTCATGTTATCATCATCCAAACTCATGATTTCCATCTTCATCCTCATTTTCGTAAGGTGTATCAATTCAAACCTATCCCTCTTAGCCCGCTAATTGCTTCCCGTCGCTTAATCATCATTATTTTCTTATCACTTTCCATGTGACTTAACACATCATCAAAATCAGTAGGTGAAGATTCTTTGTGTTTCCTTTTTCAGCTTTTTTGTCTAGTGGTCTCTTCGCTTTGATAGAGATGCTCTCACAAATGTTGTCATCCCCGACATTGGCAGTTGGAATGGTAAAGCAACCTCCATTTCTTCTTGTTGACAAATTATCCATATGTACATGCCATTTTGGTTGGTGCCTCAATAGGTTCCAACAATGGTCCAAAATAAAGACAGCTTTTTGTGTCGATTGGTACATTATCTTTGCCTTCTCAATCTAAACAACAATCATAAAAATATAAATATGTAGTTCAATAAAAATTTATAATAATTAGAACCATACCTTGTTCATTGGTACTACTGAGATGTATTGATTCAACTTGGGCCAAACAACCACAAAACTTGTTTGTGAATTTTTGGATAGTTGACCATCGATTAGTCAACAAGACTACAAAATGTTTAGGCCAGTTAAGTTTTTTAAAAGGATTGAAGTAATCATGAATTCTTATCCACATTTGTATCGACTTTTGGTCAGTCCTCCTGATAGCGTCTATGCTAATGTGGAGCCACCCTAACGCAAGGAGGTTGTCTTCCTCTATTGTGAAGGACACACCCCGTTGGAATTCTTAGTTGGTGCGCTTACTTCTCCTTCAGGTTGTGTCACTTCGACCCCGACCTCAATATTATCATGCAAGACACTAGCCATAGGGGATTGTTAATACCTTGTCCACGACTTTGCAAGAGCGTGGTGTAAAATGGATCTTCATAAATTTGTGAGTCCATTTTTCGACGAAATAACATTGTACAAAGTCACAAACCCCACTCAAACTTTATACAACATCAACCATAAAATAGCAAAGTGGTGGGGCAAAACAGGGATGGCGATCCATGGGGCAATGACAGTGATTTCTCTTGCAACTACGTGATTAGAATCATCTTTTTTGAAAGATTTCATATTTGCCTTGGGCTTAGGGACTTTCCATTCCTAGGGCCTAAAACACATAAAAACACAGAACTCACCCTGCTTGGCAGTGTGACTCTAACACTGTAAATAACATCCCGAACTTTCTTTCGGTAAATGAAAAAAAAAAATCCCAAAATTTCTTTAGGACAACATCTCTACCTCTCTTAAAATTCTACATTTTTAATGACTTCAAATGAATCCCAGGATCAAATATAATCCGATCACTCTTTTGCTAAACTTTCTGCTCTGCTAGGAAAGCGAAAGAGAAAAATACGGATGTGGGAATAAAAGCATAATCTGGAGGAGGATGTTATGTGCGATGCGCTTTGATTTATGCCACGTGGCAAGTTGAGGAAGCAAGTCGACCTTGTTGGTGCGGCTCACCACCGTTGTCTCACCTGGAATCTTCCACACCTCAACGTAGCTCCCATCGCGAGCCAAGATGCCATTTGAAGACCTGAGATCGACGATAGGAGTTGTTCCATGTGTCGCACCGTCTTGTTCGTCATCCTCGCAGAGATTGGCAATTTGTTCGTCATCCTCGCAGAGATTGGCAATGATCTCTATCTGAGACGTTGGATCGACTCGAGCCTCCGCCTCCACTTGCGCTGGTTCTTATACAGCCTCGGATCCGACAAGAACGTCGAGACGAACTGGAACGAAATCTCTAAAGCCTGCAAGGCCAGTTTCAAAAATAGATTCTTTTTCCAACTCGGAAACTCTTCGAAATTTCATAGCTTCCGAAGCTTCGGGAGGCGGAAATAGTTCTCGTAAGAGGAGCATCATTGGTTGGACCTGATGAAGAAGAAAGAGTTCAGCATTTCCATTTTTTTTTACCAAGTCGGGTCATACAGGTTCAACCCGATTTTGTTTTGATGGATCGGTTCAGATCGGGTTTTTGCCTCATTATGAAGATGCTTGGGTCGGGTTGGGTACAAATCCTATTTCATCAGCTCGGGTTCAAGGCAGGTTTGGGGGTAGAATGAGACACAAAATTCTTATCTCATCATTACAATTTTTCAAATTTCTATACAAAATATAATAAACAATTCAAAATTTTCAAATTCTAACATAATAATAATACTAAAATATAATATTTTAAACACTAAAATAAAACACAAAATTCTCATCTCACCTCCAAATCTGCCAGATCACTACAACACTCATGAGAAAAAAAAGAAGAAACTTTCATAGATTAAAAAAAAGGAAGAAGAAAAGAAAATTCATAACTTAAGTGTGCTTGGTATGTTCTTGGATAATGGTCATTCTGCTACCCTATTTCTAACAATATCACACTGTAACACCCGTGAGAAAATAAGAAACTTCCAAGGCCTTTGCTACTGGGGTAAACGAAATAAGCATGCCCATCTCCATCAAATCACATATCACAAAAATAACCATGCTAATAACCAAGAAAATAAGCAAGAAATTTTACAAATCACAATAATAACCATGCTAATATGCAACGAATAGGAGCAAAAGATGAAAGAACTAATGGGACAGCTAGTAGAAGAGATAAAGTACAATGAATAGTTAACAAGCAAGTTGTTGTTGAGAGAGAGAACTGTTGTCAAGGAGGAGAGGCTTCACCGGGCTCAGTGGTAGAGGGAGAGGGGAATGGTTTGGTAGGGGCTTCACGGGTGTTGAGAGTTTTCGGGAAGGGCTTGTTGGAGAAATCAACACAGCGGAAGGGATAAAAGTGGTAATAAAAGAGTACGTTCATGCACTCAGTGACACCAAGAATTTAACGTGGTTCGGCAACTGTCTACATCCACAAAAAAGAGCTTCACTAATAAATAGTGGTATACAATAAAATATTACAGAGGAGGAGGATCACACTTTACTCAACTCAACTATTTTCTTTTCTCTCAAAGCTCTCCGGACTCTCTCTCTTTTCTCTTCTTCTTGGGTGTGTCTGAAGCTCTCTCATGGAGCTTCAATTTATAGGCGCCTGATGTATCGTCTACCTGTGTGAATGCATTAAATTGTTGCATTCAATTGGTAACTGCAAATGCAGTTGAGCGTTGGGCAGCCGAGCAGCAGTTGTTGACTGCTTGCTTGGGCATGGATTTCAATAATTCTCCCCCTCCATGCCCATTTACCTAGATGCTATCCATCCCAGCTATGTCTCTGCATAGCTCAAGCTTCTCATTTGTAACCACCTTCGTCAGCATGTCCGCTGGATTCTCTTTCGTATGGATCTTCACAAGCTTCAACAGCTATTGTTCTATCGCTTCGCGTATCTAATGATAGTGGATGTCAATATGCTTGGTGCAGGAATGGTACATTGAGTTCTTGCTCAAGTCTAGAGCACTTTGACTATCATAATGTACCTTGTAGTCTTCTTGACTAACCCCTAGTTCTTGGAGAAAATGTTTCATCCACAACATCTCTTTCCCAGCTTCCGCTGCGGCAATGTACTCTGCCTCTGTTGTAGATAAAGCAACACACTTCTGCAATTTAGACTGCCAAGAGACAGCTCCTCCTGCAAAGGTGAAGAGAAATCCCGAAGTAGATTTCTTGTTATCCAGATCTCTTGCCATATCTAAATCTGTATAACTTTCTAAAGCTGGTTTAGCTCCCCCAAAACACAAGTACATCTTCGATGTACCTTTCAGGTACCTGAGAATCCACTTGACTGCTTCCCAATGATCATTTCCTGAATTTGAAAGGAATTTGTTCACCATGCCTACAACATGAGCAATATCTGGTCTGGTACAAACCATTGCATACATCAGGCTTCCTACTGCTGAAGAGTAGGGGACTGCTTCCATTTCTTCAATCTCTTTCGTTGAAGAAGGACACGAGCTCTCGCTCAACTTGAAATGGTTAGCAAGTGGAGTATTGCTTGGCTTAGCATCTCCCATGTTGAAATGTCTGATGACCCGTTCAATATATTTTTGTTGTGATAGCCACACCCTTTTGGCTTTCCTATCACGAACAATCTTCATGCCTAAAATTTGCTGTGCTGGGCCTAAGTCCTTCATGTCAAAGGATTTGGATAGTTTCTTCTTTAGTTTGTTAATCATGGACCTATCCTCACCAACTATTAACATATCATCAACGTAAAGAAGGAGTATGACAAACTTGTCATCCTGGAACCTTCGAACATAGACACACTGATCTGCAACAAGTCTCTTGTAACCATGACTCATCATGAATGAGTCGAACTTCTTGTACCATTGCCTCGGCGCTTGCTTGAGGCCATAGAATCTTCTTTAGCTTGCAGACTAAGTGATTTTTCCCTAGAGCTTCAAATCCTTCTGGTTGCTACATATAGATCTCCTCCTCTAAATCTCCATGGAGAAAGGCTGTCTTCACATCCATCTGTTCGAGTTCCAAATTCAAGCTGGCTACCAATCCAAGTATGACTTGGATTGACATCATTTTCACCATTGGGGAAAATATCTCGTCAAAGTCGATTCCCTTCTTCTGCTGGAATCCTTTGACAACCAATCTGGCTTTATGTTTTATCAGCTTTCCTTGGCTATCTTTCTTCAGCTTGAACACCCATTTGTTCTTTAGGGCTTTCTTTCCTTTAAGAAGTTTCACCAACTCATAGGTCTGATTTTTCTGCAAAGAACTCATCTCTTCTTGCATTGCCTGCACCCATAGGCTTCTATTAGCATGAGTTTGAACTTTCTGGAAGCTTTTTGGCTCCCCCTTATCAGTAAGCAGAATATAGTCTGATTTCGGATATCTCATCGATGTAATCAATAGGAGGCCTCTTGCCGATCTTCTTGGTTGAGTTTCATCAACCAAAGGAGGTTCATCACCATCTAACCCTTGTGGTGGTACACCAGCTGCTGGTGGAGAGGGTTCTTGCTCCCCTTGCTCGACACCCTGAGCTTCTTCTTCTGCTTCTAGATCTCGATCCTGCATATCCTCATTATCTTTGGTAAACTGTAATGGTGCAGGATTTGGAGTATAGGAACTAAGCTCTTTTGAGGAAGCTTTAGTTCCTATGTTCTGGTTTTCATGGAACACAACGTCCCTACTTTTGACAATTCTCTTTGTCACTGGATCCCATAATTTGTATCTGAATTTTTCATCTCCATATCTAACAAAGATGCATGGAGTTGACTTGACATCGAGCTTCTGTCTCAGCTCATTGGATACGTGTGCAAAGGCTTTGCACCCAAACACTCTCAGGTGAGAGTAAGAGACATCTTTTCCAGACCAAACCTTCTCAGGAACTTCAAATTCCAGTGGTGCAGAAGGTGATCTATTGATCAGGTAACAGGTAGTAAGAACAGCTTCACCCCATAATGGCTTTGGTAACTTGGCCATACTGAGCATGCATCTTGTTCTTTCAATGATGATCCGGTTCATTCTTTCGGCTACACCATTGTATTGAGGGGTATATGAGACCGTCTTCTCATGTCGAATACTGCGATCAGCGCAGTATGCAGCTAACCTTTTGGAGATATATTCTCCTCCATTGTCCGTTCACAGGCACTTTAACTTCTTTCCCGTCTCTCTTTCCACTAGGGTGTGGAAGTTCTTGAAGTGCTCGAAGACCTGATCATTTGATTTCAAAACATATACCCAGACCTTTCGTGAAGCATCATCATTGAATGTCACAAAATATCTGTTACCTCCCAATGACTCTTCTTCCATGGGACCACATACATCAGAGTGTACCAGACTCAACAACTCTGATCTTCTCTTCGTAGAGGATTTAAACGAGACTCTGCATTGTGTGCCAAACAAATAGTACTCGCAAGGGTTTAACGCTGTTCCTTGGGCAACTTTGATGAGTGCCTCCTTCACAAGCGTATCCAACCCTTTCTCACCCATGTGTCCGAGTCTCTTGTGCCACAGATTTGGTGATGTCTCGTCTTCCACTGCATTGAGGCTATCAGAACCAATCTTAACATAGGTTTTGTACAACGTACCGCAAATATGTCATCAGGCAGCAACCATGGCACCTTGTGACAACTTACAAGTGCCATTGCTGAAGTAGCTGTCATAGCCCTGTCGATCAAGGGATGTTCCCGAAATCAGGTTGAGCCGAAGGTCAGGAATGTGTCGAACATCTTTCAACACCATGGTGCAACCAACATTAGTTTTTATCTACACTTCGCCAACTCCCACGATCTTCGAGGAACTGGCGTTCCCCATTCTTACCGTACCAAAGTCTCTTGCTTTGTACGTAGTGAAAAATTCATTATGAGAAGTGGCATGGTATGATGCTGCTGTGTCTACCACCCACTCAACATCATGGCTTGCAACGTGCAGACACGTCTCGTCACTAGTGGAGAGTATTGCCACATCTCCCGAAAGAGTGACAAGGGTTTCACCATCTTCTTTCTTCAGCTTACTACTTTGACCTTGCTCTCTTAAAAACTTGCGGCAGTGTTTCCTCATGTGGCCTTCTTTGCCACAATGGTAACACTTCATGTTACCCTTTTGCTGGTTCCTGCTACTGCTGGACCTTCCATGTGGCTGAGACTTCCCTCTATTCTTGCCTCAATTTCTCCCTCTATCGTTACCTTGAGGCCTTTCTCCACTCTATGTGACAAGCGCATGAGATTGATTCATGCTCTCTCCTTTCGTCTGGCCTCCTCATTAAACAAGGCATCCTTAACCATCGTCATGGTAAGTTTACCATATGGAGTGGAGTTAATCAGGGAGACCACCAGCATCTTCCAACTGTCTGGTAATGAACTGAGAAGTAATAGGGCTTGTTCTTCGTCGCCAAGATTCAATTTGACGGACCCAAGCTGGTTAACTAGGTTTTGAAACTCGCTAGTGTGCTTGGTAACAGAGGTGTCGCTCTTCAACTTCAAGTTAACAAGTCGTCTCATCAAGAGGGCCTTGTTTCGAGCAGTCTTTACTTGATACATATCCTCTAACTTTTTCCAGAGGTTATATGCATCTGTCTCCTGGGCCACGTGGTGAAAAATACTATGGTCAATCCATTGCCTTATCTGACCGATAGTTTTCTTGTGCATCTTTTTCCACACTTGATCAGTAACTTCATTTGGCTTCTTCACTTCATCTTCCAAGGGGTCAGACAGATCTTTACAGTTCAAGAGATCCTCCATCTGAGGTCTCCAAAGACTGTAGTTTGAGGCGGTCAGCTTTATCATGGCGCTTGATGCTGAATCCTTCATTGATTTAGACTGATTCTAAATACAAAATACAAGTATAGGATCTTCGAGGTGGTATATCGCAAAACAGACAACACCATTGTGTCTGGAACGCCTAATTTTATTGGAAACGAGTCTTGTTTCGTCAAAATAGAACTCAGATAGCACAAGGAATGAGCAAAAGAACCACAACAGGAACTCTGTTGAGTGTGCAGCCCGTGGCGCGACAAAAAATGCATAGGAGCGTGTTCTTCTCGCATAGACACCTCACTGGTGCGTGTGGAACGCGTGGGCGCGTATAACTCACCCGCATTTTGGAGTCAGAGCAGCGTCAGGTGTGTGAACTTCACGCGCAAGGGCTTCTCTGGAGCGCGTGCGGCACGTGGTGAGAGTGGGGGTAACGCGCTCGGTCCTCTCCTGGGTGCGTGTGACGCGTGTCGAGAGTGAACTTCACTCTCCGACCTTCAGACGGTGTGTACGGCCTCCGTTTGGCCTCTGGTTTTCACCGCTTTTCTTGTTTCGATGAGACGAACATAGTGTTATGCTCAAATGTTGAAACTGAGCAATGCACTAAAAACGAGTTTTCTATAAAAACTCCTCCCAACAATCGCTCTGATACCACTTGTTGGAGAAATCAACACAGCGAAAGGGATAAAAGCGGTAATAAAAGAGTACACTCATGCACTCAGTGACACCAAGAATTTAACGTGGTTTGGCAACTACTTACATCCACAGAAAAGAGCTTCACTAATAAATAGTGGTACACAAGAAAATATTACAGAGGAGGAGGATCACACTCTACTCAAATCAACTCTCTTCTTTTCTCTCAGAGCTCTCCGAGCTCTCTCTCTTTTCTCTTCTTCTTGGGTTCGTCTGAAGCTCTCGCATGGAGCTTCAATTTATAGGCGCCTGATGTATCGTCTACCTGTGTGAATGCATTAAATTGTTGCATTTAATTGGCAACTGCAAATGCAGTTGAGCGTTGGGAAGCCGAGCAGCAGTTGTTGACTGCTTGCTTGGGCATGGATTTCAACAGGGCTTCACTTGAGTGAGGATGAGAGTTTCAGGAGGGGCTTTAGGGGTGAGGGTGAGGGTTTGAGAGTGAAAGAGAGAATGAGGAGAAGCTTTTGCTGGTGAGGGGGAGGGGTAGCTTCAGGAGTGAGGGAGAACGGGGATAGGGATTTCAAGAGTGAGAGAGAGAAAATATTCATGCGGGGTGGGGGATTTCGAGAGTAAGAGAGAGAATGGGGAGAAACTTCTGGAGTGACAGAGACTGAGAACATGCTTCGCGCGGGAGAGAAAATAGAAAGTTTTGTTTCTCGCAAATTTAAGATGAGTGAGAAATAATATAAAACATATTTGTTGAGCTACTATAACTCATAGTCAAATTTATACATCAATGTCCAATCTAACGTGAGGTTTTAAAAAGTATATTAGCTAAATTTTAATTGAAGTTGGACTATAGCTAATCCAATAAAAATGTTGTAAGTGGATCGTAATTTCTCATTTTTTATCGTAATAAGATCCTAGTTCCATCAATATTATATTGTTTTAAGAAAAATGTTAATTTGTCTTCTCATTTTGACCTCTTGTATATTTAATTGTTTTAATTTTTTTTATTTAATGATTAAAAAAATGAGTTTTAGTGTATTTGTATATTTTTTATTTTTAAAAATATTTAAATATGTTGAATAAATATGAAAAAACAAAATACACATTTGATCAAGCGGTACAATTGAGCGAGCTACCCTCGCTGAGTAGCCCGACTCTTGTTTTAATGAGTTTGAAAGGGATTTTTGTTCCTGATGAAGGTGGAACTTTGAAGTATTCTGTCAGACAATATTGAAATAATGAAATTTGGTCCTGTTATGGACTCAACTAACCATTCGATAAATATCCAGAAAACGAATTATTTTCCTCCCACTTGCAAAGTTGGAGGAAATTCAGAGCTCTTGTTTTATATCTTCTGTGTGGACGTCGCAGTCAACATAAAATAAATGAGTGGCCGCATGGATGGGCTATTGTCCTATCCACCCTGCAATCGCATTGGAAAAGTATACACAAACTAAGGGATACTGGGAAAAAATTGAACGAAAATTTTGTGAACGGTAATAATATGATTTGGAAATAATAATAAAATAATTTAAATTAAGTATTTTTTAAAATTTGAAAAAAAAATAATTAAATTAAAATATTGTTAAAATATAATTTTTTAATATAATTTTTATTTTGATATCTTAAAAAATTGAATTATTTTTTGTTTAAAAGTTGTAATGATTATTTTAAAAAAATTATAATAATTATTTTAAAAGTGTTTGTTTTTTAGTGATGTTTAGATAAAAAATAAGATGAGATGGAATAAGATAAGATGTGAATAATTATTTCCAAACATCTAGGGCTGTAAATGAACCAGTCTGTTCGATAGCCCACTCGGTACTCGCTTGGTTAAACTCAAATCGAACTCGACTCGTGAAAAAAAAGCTCGTTCGTGAAAGTAAATATCCGCTCGATTTGTAAATGACACACCCGACAAAACTCAACTCCACTTGATTGAGGCTCGTTAAGGCCCGTTCGTTTATGCTCGAGTTAACTCGTTAGCTCGACTCGATTAAAATGCATTCATATATTGATAAATATATACATACACCTATACATACATATATATATATGTTTTAACTAATAATATAAGCATACATTTTATAATTAAATATATAATGTGTAATCTAATTACTTATGTCTATATAATGAATATACTTCATAGGTATATTTTATAATTTGTATAATAATTAGTCGATAAAATTTAATAATTTCATATACTAGTATGTATGAACCATATATGAAATAGATATATGCTATCATATTAAGTGTATGTATTAATAATATATGTAGATTGTTATTTTCGATACATATCAATTAGTTAGATATTAATTATTTATAAATTTTTTAAAATTTTATAATTCAATAGTCGTTCTACTTGTTAGTTGTATAAATTCAATATTAGATTTTTTATTTTATTTATTTATTTATTTTATTAATTATTAAATATTATTTAAAAAATAAAAAAATAAACAATTCGAGCTCAAGCTCGACTCGACTCTACTTAAACTCGTTTGTGGGACAAGCTCAAGCTCGAGCTCGAGTTGAGAGTTGAGCTTATTGAGTTGAGCTCGAACAAAGAATAAAAAAAAATCTCGAGCTCGAGCTCGAATATTTTGAGTCGAGTCGAACTCGGCAAGCCAAAGACCGGCTCGGCTCGGCTTGATTACAACCCTACAAACATCCCTTACCCTTAGAGTACTCCCAATAGATTCTTTATCTTATCCTTTAAAATATATTATCAAAACTCATTTTTTCTATTTTACATACTGACTTTTACAATATACCATATATCATCTTATCTATTTGTTCTTCATATCATTTAAATATTATACTTTTTAATATTTTTTATTCATTTCAAATATTTTCTCTAATTACCAATGATATTTTTATTTCTTTTGATATTTACAATATCTCCTCATATACAATATCATATAATTATGTTTTATTTTAAATTAATCCAAATTTATAAATTAAATCTAAATATAAATTAATTTAAAAAATAAAAAGAAGATATTTTGTCAGTTCACTTGAAGATACGAAATTGTTATTTGAAAGAAACCGAGAAGCTAAAAATCATTATTTGATCAAAATTATGTGCCTAGAGTTGTTATTTGAGAGACCCAACTCTTTCACGCTAAATAAAGATGAAAGCGTGGGAAAGAGAGAGGTGGGGTCTGAAATGAAGATAAAAGATTTTAAAGAGATGAGGAAAATCAGATGAAGGAGAGAGAAATGTATTAAATTTTGTTTACATGGATGAACAGTTCCCTCTAGATGTAGCGGGATCACTATAGCAAAATAAAAAATGAAGATGAAATACAACATCCATTATAAGTCATTTTTAAACAAATTTCTTTATATTTTAAAGAAAATTGTATTATGAAACATCTATTGAGAGTGCTCTTATGACTTAGGAGCCACATTATAAGGTCCCTGCTTAATTAATTATGGTTAGTATCTAGATATGTTTATTATTTTGGCTGACTTTTCTTATTCTCCTTATTATTTGGCTTGCTTACTTTTCCTCGTCAATGTAGAAATTAAGAAACTTTATATATGATGCTAAAACTATTCCAACTACACACCTTGATGCATGCATACCGCGAATATACAAATCAGCATTAATTTGCTTCTACTCGAAATGGTAAAAAGGAGACCTAATATATATTAATTTATTCATGACTCCAATTAAACAGCTAGCAAATTTTAATTGTTCGATCGGAATAACAGATGTTTCCGTTTGCATGTGATGCTTAACCGAAGTGCCACTTGATCATTCCCAGCTATTAGCTTCACATTTATACATGGAATTGGTCAAATTAATTTAAAAAATTCATTAAACTATATATAAAAATTAACATCAAAACCCAAACATTCCGTACGTGCTCACGTACGTTATTCTGGACTGCAAGAAAAGTTTGTTTGAGCTTCGATCGGTCCACCAGTTTCAATCGGCACTTGTGTTGTGATCACAATTGGGAACATTCAACATAGTCTGTATTTTCGTTTAGTTCCACTTGTGCCATCTCGTATGCAGCAAAACTTCGGTCAGCTGCCAATATTATTGCATGCCTAGGGGTCGCTAGCTATATTTATTCATTTAATAAATTAAATTATTACTATGCATCCATGCAAATAAAAATTGTTAAAAATGGACATTATGATCTCCCAATTAGAATGGTAAGTGAAATGAAAACCCAAACAACGCTGCTATCCCACCTGAAGGCCGGAGAGGAAATGGAAAAGGAGGTCATGGGAAAGAAGTGTGGAGAGGATCAGAAGGCCAAGAAGGGAAAGTAGTCATGCAGCCAAGAAGTGTGTAGAGAGTAGTCGCGCAGGGACCCTAGCGCGATTGCCCCTGCACACCGCACCTCATCAAGGAGTAGTGCTGCTAGGGAAGATCCAAACTATTGTGGGAGGCTTTGCTGGCAGAGGTGCAACCCCATCCGGGCAGAAAGCGCACGCCAGGCGGGCGAGATACCAATAGGTGTATTCGGCGAAGTGCCGCCCTGCCAAGTACAGAAGGAATGACACGACCCCAATCATTTCCTTTGGAGAGGACGACGAGGAGGGGGTCCTCTATCAGCACGACGATGCACTGGTGACTATGCTGGTCGCCAACTTCACCACTTAGAGGATCCTTATCGATAATGGCAGCTTCGCAGATATCCTATTCTGGGAAGCCTTTACGTGAACAGGAATAGACGCCTCTCGATTCCGACCAGCCCCACACCACTGAAGGGCTTCTCCGGAGACATGGTCTAGCCAGTTG
This sequence comes from Juglans nigra, assembly GCA_002916485.2. Classification (NCBI taxonomy): domain Eukaryota; kingdom Viridiplantae; phylum Streptophyta; class Magnoliopsida; order Fagales; family Juglandaceae; genus Juglans; species Juglans nigra. Next base: position 9,064,959 of record CM036134.1, on the reverse strand, counting down.
GAACCATTACACTGTCCATCTTGGTAGGTAGCACCCCTCGACGGCCTCTATCATGGCTGATTTCCTAGTGGTGAAAGCCCCTCCACCCCCTCCTCTCCCGAGGTTCTCCCAATGGGCACCTCAATCGAGGCAACCAGGATCTCAACGGCGGCGGTGGTGGTAGGACTAGGGCCTTCGAGTGGTGACTGGGCGAGGACGAGCTCAGAGGAAGACCTCCCCTTCCCACCTAGATTGGAACCCCTTGTGCAATCCTCATCCACACACTCAAAGACTTGATCTTCGATGGCGGATTGCGCTGTAGATGGGGTGGAGGGGATCATCTCCATGTTAACCTTAGGAGGAGGCTCCACTAGTGTTGACCGACAAGGAGCTAGTTCCATAGAAGTGCGTTGAGAGCATGTTTGCCCTCCACCATTGGCACGACTAGTGTAGCGGGGACCGCGACCGTTACAGATTTGATGGTCAAACCAGCCGTGGGAGGAGGGGCTGCCGGTGCCTTCGGGATGGCTAGTACCTCCGAGACATTAGGGTTTCTTCCTCCCTAGCTACTTGGTGGATTCAAAGGATGGATAGGTGGTGTCGGCTGTGGAGGAAGCACAAATGGTGGAGGACGTTGCACGTCGACTAATGCCGAAAGCTGCCCCAAAGGAAATCGAGGAGGGGAAACTGGGCTGCTATTAGCCCACACTTTCTTCCCCTTGCCTGCGGGAGGAGGGCTTTTCGAACGCTTCTGAGCTGGGGTGACTCTAGGTTGCATGGGAATGGTGCAGTAGTAAAAAATGGTGAGATCCTTGAGGAGAGCCTCCGAGAGGGTATTGACCGGGTGTTTTTGTACCTACCCTTTGACCAGAGCAATACAATGCAGCTCCTCAGGAAAGGCCTTCAGCTGTACTGCCTTGTCCTCAAGGACCACCCCCATATGGCCCGAACTGGAAATTCACAGTGATTCACCTACCTGACCGGAAACTCCCACCCATGGCCGATCATGAAGAAAAACTTTATGATCCAATCATTGATCTTGCAATAACGGGGCTCCAGAGAAACGAGGGCGTGCGTCTCCTTAAACCTACAAATGTTCCCCTCACGCTTTATAACATGTTGGGAAGAGGGCGACCTTTGAAGCATAACTCTCATCGTTGACAACCCCCTCGTGAGGTCCAGGAACCTCAAAAACCACGTTCTCAAGGACATAGAAGGTGGAAGCTAGCGACGAAAAGAACTCGGGGGTGACATTCGAGCGGCATGAAGAATTGCTCCGCAGTGCAAACCTCCGGCTGGTCCAACTCCCCTAGAATCTTGGGTTAAACGATCTTCTTGGGAGCCATAAAGGTTGAAGTTGAGAAAGGTAACACAGAGGACGAAGAGTCAAGCAAAAGGAACGAGAAGGCTAGAACATGAAGAGACAAGAATGTGAAAAAGGTGGGAGAAAGAGGGCTGAGCCGTGTATATATAAAGAGGAAGTGACGGTTGCCCTTTCGTTCCCATGTGGCAGAATGAGGGATAGAAAGGGCTTGAATTTTGTGAAATGCGCAACAAAATGCGACATGGGAAAAAAATTGTGCCTCAAGACAAATCTGAGGAGTCTAATTGCTAGAGCAGGAAGGGTAAAAACATAAAAGAATGAAGGAGAAAGGCCAAAAAGAGGGCCCCAACGACAAGGGAGAAATTTAAATAAGGGGCAGCGACGTTTAACATCCCAAATTCATGGGAATGCACGTGCCCAACAGAGTTAGCAAGACGTGGATGCATCGCACGTCACGTACTGTGCGATGCGACGTGGAGAGAAGAAACCACCCGACACCATCAACGATGAGAGAACTGGAAGGATGCCACCAAGTGCAAAACCCAACCATTCGAAAACGTGCCAATAAAATCGGAAGGAGAATTGTCGCCTGGCATCATTAAATAACGAAAAGTTGTACGGGCATAATCTTGAGCCGCGGACCTCACAAGTAGAAGAATCGAGAGGTTAATGGCCGCCTGTTTTTAAGGGGGAGGATCTCCACAACAGGAACATTAGGAAAAGTATGTAATGCAAAGACCAAGGCAAAAAAAAATTCCCATTAGACCAATTCGATAAAAATTGTCGGGGTAATTGTAAGAGATTTTTTCCCCCTATCGGCCCACAAGATAGGCCCATGATAGGCCACTAGGAAGTAAGTCAGAGAGCCCGGTCGGAGCCAACGACCCTCCTCTAAAAATAGTCAGTGGGCCTCTGCTAAGTACTCGGCCCATGAACGAAACCCACTCACGAAGCAACCCACGCTTGGGAAAAGCATATGGTAGGGGCAAATGAGATTTGCCGCCCT
>CM036134.1:9025215-9057650 GCA_002916485.2 Juglans nigra | reverse complement strand
TGGTGGAGGAAAAGCTGCAACAACAGTTGCCAATAGCCTCAACAAGGAGTTTGGGCTTTCTTCTGCTTATCCCTTTTTCTTCTTTTTGAAGTATATCATATTGTTGCTGTAAAATAGGATATTTATTTTAAATTTTATAAGTTACTTTAATGCCAAATTGAAGGAGCAGATGCAATATTGTGTAGATCATCCAAAGGAGTTCAGCAACCTGGCTAAAGTTAAAACTCAGAACCATTATTGAACCCAGAACCGTTATTGAGGACATACCGGATAATGAGTAATAGTTGTAACCACCAGAACTCAACGAGGTTATTTAGTGTTCTTATTACTAGTAAGTTTTTTTTATTAGTGTTCTTATACCTATTTTGATTTATGTGATGGATGGTTCAAGTGGGAAAGGTATTTTTGGCAAATAAGTTATGGACTTCGTTGAATTTTACTTATTTTTCTTTCTTTTTTTGGAATTTTGAAATGTCTTTGTTCTCATGATTGAACTGATAGTTGATTTGAAAAGATAGGGATTGTTTTTGGACCAGTTTTTCTTCGCACTTGGTCGAATATCCGGTTGCTTGGGCTTTTTGCTTCTACTTCTGGGCTTAAAGTAGTTTGTTTTTTTTCCCTCTCAATGCTTTCGAAGTTATATAATCATCACAAACATGCTCATATGATCTGAACTGATGTGCAATTCTGGAGAAGTATTTTGATTCCAAGTTGAAAATTCAGGGTAAGTCTTCCAAGTTGATAAAACGTGAGGCAGACAAAAGTACGTAGAACGTACGTTCATTGTGGCTTTCCCATTTTCCACGACCTGTGTCACCCAAGTCGTGATCAAGATGAGCTGTATTGATATTTAGATGCTTTGAATCAGTCATGCAATAAGATGTGGTCGCATCGGATTCAGCTGGTCCACGTAAAAAACACGCATGTACGTAGGCTCATCCCACTGCTTGGAATTTCGACATCGTGCACTTTGGGGCTTGAAATACTCAAGTACTCATGCAGAAACAGGTACACTTTTCTTATTCGGGATCATCTTTCTCTAATCAAAGTTAGATTGAAAAAATAATCAGATTAAGATATACGAGATGATCAGTAGATAGAGTGAAAGGGGATTGTCTTTGGTTTCAGAGATCAGGATCGGAGGAGAAAATATTTTATGGTACTGAGAGCGCCAGTACTCATTACCCCATTCGAGATCTTTAACGACGAAAAGTAATTCATCACTCATCATGTTAAGAAATGGATTGTATCACGAGATGAGTTAATAAGTTAAAATAATTTGTGAATAGTAATGAGATATTTGAATTGAGATGAGATGAGATGAGATGAGATGAGTTAAAAATGATTTGAGTTAAAAATGTTTTATGAGACTTTGGAAAATAAGAGATGAAATGTTATATAAAAATATTATAAAATTAAAATATTGTTAGAATATAATTTTTTTAATATAATTTTTATTTTGTGATTTGAATCAGTTGAATTAATTTTTGTTTTGTTTTGTTTAAAAATTTAGAAAAATTGTAATAATTAAGTAATGATTAGATAAAAATATTGAAGATTTGAAATTAAAAAATATTTGTGTTTATATATTTAAATATTGGATGAAATGAAATAAACTGTAAGCATCTCTTTATCCCTAATTCTTTTGTTTCATAATTACAGCAAAGGTGTACAGATTTTTCGTATTTACAGATTTTTCGTATTTACAGAAAAAATGAAAGAAAAACCACAAAATATGAGCTTCAATCCCACGCCGAATTCCTGTCTGGGATGAAGCTTTTAAGTACACTTCTTGAATCTGTTATGATCACTATTTTGTTTGATGTTGACAATGAAAAACTTTTAACATCTATTTTATAAACTTTTTTTTATAAGTATTTGATGTCCAGCAAAAGCAGGGTTTTAACATGTGTTGTTGGCTTAGTAATAAAAATAAATAAATTAATGTGTATTTTTTTAATAACGAATAAATATTTAAATTATAATTTGAATTAAAATAAATAAAAATATCAAAATAATATTTTAATTAAATAGTGATAGATTTAAAAAGTTTTTTATTTGGTATTGTTGAAATGTGACTGGCTAAATTTATAAAAATGAATTTTCTAGCTAAATTTTGATCAAACTTTATTGAGTCAACTACTAATGCTCAAAGAGTACAAGTTCTAAATAAATAAGTCTTACAGTAAATTTTTATAAAAAAAATAGACTCCACCTTAAAAAAATATTTTTTATTAATAAGACTCACTTTTTTACAAAAGAATTGTATGAGACTTGTCGATTTGGAGTTTGTACCTAGTATTACTTTAAATATATTAAGGCTTCATTTCGTTATATACATGAGATGAGATAAAAGTACTTGAATATAAAATTATAAAAATATTATATAAGTTTGATAGAAAATCTTTTTATAAAATTAAATTTATTTTTAATTAAATTACATGATTATGTTTGTTGATTTTAGATTATGCAAGAATGTCATGATTTGAAATTTTTAATCCATATTCAAATAACAAAATGAAAGAAAAAATAATTATTTAAAAAAGTACTAGTAATAAAATAAGTATAAGGATATTATTATTACCCTTGTTAGAGTAATACTTTATAACGTATTTTTGTCTTATTTTTATTCCATTATATAAAATATAATATTTTTATCACTTTTAAATTATTTTTATTTAAAAAGACTTCAGATTAAAACTTGATGGCTAATACCATTAATATATCATTAGATACATTGTTAGTTGGAAGGGTAATGACCAATGACCGTGTATGACTAGAGACTTGGAATTTTCAACATCTAATTGCCCGCAGGCTTTATGTTAAAATACCGAAGCAACACAAATTTCCAGATTAGTATCTTTAACGTGCAGCGCAAGTCCATCCTTCCTATTCTCCATAAAACATAATCATATTGGTTCCTTGATTTGCAGGCCAAAGAGAGAGGAACAACGAAGATCATGTGTTATTCAAATCGACTTTTGTTGCTCGGCATCGTTCTCTTACATTTTGTTACTCCCACGGCTCAGCAGTACTGTTATCAAACTGGTAACTACACCAGCAACAGTACCTACAGGGCAAACCTCGTTGGCCTCCTTACCTCCATGTCTTCTAACACGAAGATCGATTATGGATTTTATAATTTCACCGCCGGAGAAAATGCCGACAAAGTGAACGCGATTGCACTTTGTAGAGGAGACGTTACGCCGGATGAGTGTCGTAGTTGTATCAATTCGACAAGTCAAGAACTCTTACAGTCTTGTCCCAACCAGAAGGAGGCAATCCAATGGTACGATAAATGTTCTGTACGATACTCAAACAGATCTATATTTGGCGTTATGGAAGAGCAGCCTATGTTTGCTTTTTATAACACACAAAACGCATCCGACGTAGAAGGGTTCAACAACGTGCTAAGACCCCTGCTAGATAGGCTAAGAAAAAGCGCCGCATTTGGAAATTCTACTCGCAAGTTCGCTCTGGGAAGCGAGAAAGCCCCAGACTTCCAAACAATCTATGCACTTTTGGAGTGTACTCCTGATTTGGCCTCGATTGACTGCAACAACTGCCTAGAGCGGTTGGCTGGATATACGTCATCTTGTTGTAATGGCCGAAAGGTAGGAGGAAAATTTGTAACACCCAGTTGTGATTTAAGGTATGAGATATACAGTTTCTATGACCCTGCAGCTGAGTCACCACCTCCGTCGCCTCCGCCAACGCCTATAGCGCAGCCAGTTCCCCCCCCACCACTACAACTGCTTCCACCCACACAAGGTACGTATGGTCAGCGACATTTCGTTCTGTTTTGGCTCTACAACGTATATAAATCCTACTGTGCCAACTTTTTATCATTTATGGACCGCAAAGGGATTTTGAGAGAAGAATATTACATATAAATTAGAATTTCGATGGGCGATTAGACAATTATTTCTTGTAATCATAGGTAATAGGTATATATATATCTTTAACTTTACCATATTCATACTTGTGGGTGTAAACGAATGGTCCCCTGGGCGGTGCCGTCTCGGCGTCTCCCCAGCTGAAATTTTGAAACTACCTTTCAAGTCTGTATCCTCTAAACGCGTTAGGAAGTAAATCCCTGAAGTGACCTCTTATGAAGTGCCTCTGGCATGCAGAGCAGAGATGCCGTGTGGTCCATATGTATATTTTTAGAATATAAAATTATATAATTCAGTTAATCGCTTTTTATTTATTTATTTACGTATAAATTAATTTTAAAATTTATTTCTAACTCCACATCTCATCCGACTAAAATAAATAAAAGCATTTATATAAAAGCAGAACTCCGGTGTCTGCAGGGAAGGAAAGTAACTCATCAAGAACTACAATTGCTATAGCAGTGTCGGTTGTTGTTTCTGCTGTACTAATCTTCTGCATGTCATGTTTCTACCTCTTCTATTTAAGAGTGAAGAAGCCAAGGCAGAAACTTGAAAGTAAGTTCAGTATTTGTTTATTTTACATTTTTGCTATCATTTCTTTAAGTAGCAGGGAAAATATTGATATCTAGACACCATGCTGCATGCGTTTGACGTGATGCATCACTAGAGAAGATCTTCTCTAAGTTAATTGCATTTCTTTAAATAATTGCATTACTTTTCTTCTGGCGATGCATTAATGATCTAATTCAGATTGTTCTTACGTGAAGGCGTGGATGAAATTAGTGGTGCTGATTCCTTGCAATTTGACATCGGGACAATTAAAGTTGCTACGGACAACTTTTCTGCTGCAAACGAGCTTGGAAAAGGTGGATTTGGTATTGTTTACAAGGTAATGAGACCCAATCCAGTCGTAATTTATGACATTTTACCTGTCATAATTAGTTAAATCTAATATCATGAATGTTGAGGTTATATATGCTAGATTTTGGTATATTCATTCATATCTTTCAGGGTGAGCTTCCAAATGGACAAGAAATAGCTGTGAAGAGGTTGTCCAAAGCTTCTCAACAAGGAGATCCAGAATTTAAGAATGAGGTCGAGTTAGTGGCAACGCTTCAACACAGGAATTTGGTAAGGCTCCTAGGATTCTGTTTGGAAGGAAAGGAAAGACTTCTAGTCTATGAATTTGTACCTAATGCAAGCCTTGAAAAGTTCATATTTGGTATGTTTGCCCTTCATCTCAAATCCCAAATTCTATTCATAGTAATTACATATTATAAATGGAATTGTCCTGCCTTCCACGTATATTGCTTCAACATGTAATTCACGGTACATTTGCATGAATATGCAGATCCAAACAAGAGTGCACTAATGAATTGGGAAATGCGTAACAAAATTATAGAAGGCATAGCTCGAGGACTTCTTTACCTTCACGAAGATTCGCGACTTCGTATTATTCATCGTGATCTCAAGGCTAGCAACATTTTGTTAGATGCATATATGAATCCAAAGATTTCAGATTTCGGTACGGCAAGATTGTTTGTACCAGATCAAACTCAAGGCAATACGAGCAAAATTGTGGGGACCTTGTAAGTAACACCTACAGTTTGTGCCATAGAAACAAACATGAACAAGGAGGTCCTTTAAACCATCTCCAATAAATAAGATGGAATGAACTTCATAAAAAACTACATGTACCAAAAGCTATGATGTCCTTCAACTTAAACTAATGCTGCTGATAATGTTCACCTGCAGCGGATACATGCCTCCAGAATATGTAATGCACGGACAATTTTCAGTAAAATCTGATGTGTTTAGTTTTGGCGTGTTAGTTCTGGAGATAGTGAGCGGTAAAAAAAATAACTCTAGTTTTCAGGGAGAGAATGAAGCTGGCAGCCTTCTAAGTTATGTAAGTGCAAAAATTTTCTTTTTTTATATGCATTTCCTTTTTATCTCAAATTCCGACCAAATGGTAACTCATATGATGTTGAAAAAATAAATGAATGTTTTGTGCTTATTGTGGTGTCTCCCAATGTTAACCATCCTGCAGGCATGGAAAAACTGGAGGGAGGGGACAACCTCAAATCTTGTAGATGCCACATTAAAGGCCAGGTCAACAACTCAAATAATGAGATGCATCCACATTGGATTATTATGTGTTCAAGAAAATGTGGTTGACAGACCAACCATGGCTACAGTCGTCCTCATGTTTAATAGCCAATCTGTTACTCTTCCAGTACCCTCGAGACCTGCATTTCTTATGCACAGCACTAGATCAGATGTGTCGTCCCAATCGGAGAATGGTGTTGGGGTAACAAGACCAGATAGGCGTCGAAGTAGATCTGTCCAAGCCTCAATAAATGAAGCTTCAATATCTGAGCTAGATGGTCGCTAACTTTTAATGGAAGCTAGTGGGAATGCAAGCTACAGGTTCAAGATTCCCATCCCCCACCCCCTGTTTTTCAATTTCTTAAGCAACTTCTCTATAAATGAAGATTGTGCATTGGTGTGCACTTAGGCAGCAAAAATATATATGGTGTCATTTTCTTCATTCCAAATGTTTAGACGTGATTAAAATTTAAAGTTTAAATAATTAAGTTTCCCTGCAGTAAATGTTGTGATTAATTCCCTCCCCGATAAAGGAAGGTCATTTTTTCCTTTTTTTTTTTTTTTTTTTTGTTTGAAATCTAATTTTTGTGATTATTTTCTCAATTTTCTTTTCTAGTAAATTTGTTGATAAGAAATTTTTTATTTTTTCTTAAAATTCCATATAAAGCATGTGAATTATACATTTCGAACAATTATTCGAGTGGTTTATTGACATGAATGTAACGACAAATAGAATAATTTTGATAAATGGTGAAAAATTCAGAGATTAGAAGGTTCAAATTTTAGAGTTAAGAGACATTAGATTTGTGATATTAATTTACCATTTTTTGACAACAACGCACACCGCATATTTTTTCTTGCTTCGTGCTTCGAAGAGACATACAACGGGTGCTTTTGACACTGTGCAAAATTACATTTGTTAATCATGACATCACGCGTGTTGTGCTAGTCCATATAATCTAATTTATGGACTTCAGTGCTTGAATTCTTTTAAGACCCAGAATTTTCAGCATAATGAATTTTCAGAATTACAAAGAAGCAGCGCCACTACATCCTTCCTATTCTCCTTAAAAACTACGGGAATCACATATATATGGGTTCAAAGTCCAAACCGTTCCTTCGTTCGAATCTTTCCAATTTGTAGACTAGAGATGGGAACAACCAAGATGTGTTGGAAAATACTTTTCTTCTCCGTACCTGTTGCTCCCACGGCTTAGCATTGCTATCAAACTGGTAACTACGCCAGCAATATGAGTACCTTCAGGGCAAGCCTCGTTGGCCTCCTGTCCTCCATGTATTCAAATTCCAACACAGAGGTCGATAACGGGTTTTACAATTTCTTCACCTGAGAAAATACCGACAAAGACAACGCGATTTCTCTTTCATGTAGAGAGGAAACATTCCGCAGGAGTCATATCGTAGTTATATCAATTCAACAATCTAGGCTCTGTTAAAGTCTTGTCTCAATCAGAAGGAGGCTCTTAATTTGTGTTTTGTAGCCACCAATTACGACGGTGTTCTGGATGCCTGCGAAGGAGGAAGAAGTGTTGCTTCGGTGTAACGGTGTCATTTCCGATGCCAAAGTTAAAATATATCCAGATGAATTAGGGGAAGAAGGAAGTAAAGAGTCGAGTAAACTGTTCTCGGCCCCCTGTTCCCCCCTCTTCATAGGGGTCCTTGTCCACTCAGACTACCACACTACCAGATTCAATGTGGCAGCCTCTTGTCGACAACAGGATCTTTTAACGTGATTCCCCACTTGCATTCTATGCCGACACCCAGTTGTGATTTAAGATTCGAGACACCCCTTTTTTACGACCTTGACACCAAGGAATCATGACCACTACCGCTAGTGCCGCCAGTATCTCCCTGTTATAAATCCCACTTTGAAAGAACAATAAAAACGAGACTAGAATTGAGAATCAAGAACAATACAAAGATTCAGCAAAACATAAATTGCAGGAGATGGATAATCACGGCTTGGGATGTTCGAGACTCCTAATTCCTCTAGATGAAAAATTACAAGTTTCAACAGATTTTAAATTACAAGTTTCAACTGATTTTTCATAATATCCTATTACACTCTCCAACTCCCTAATATAGAGATTCTACGTAAAGCTAGATAGAGGCCATGGGCCTTTTAAGTTCAAACTATCAGTAACTACATATGATATAAGCAATTGGGTTCAACTAGCACAATCTTGGCGCATATAAAGGGATTCAATAAAACTAAGTACATCACAACCCATAAAGCCAATAAGCCCAAGTCTTTATTACTCCAACCTAAAGCCCACAATGGGTTTGGTCTGGTCCTGTAGATGTACTAGCGTATAACAAACCCTCCCCCTTCAAAGCACCTTGCCCACAAGGTGCGAATGTACTTCATCATGCTATTAGAGTACCAAAGTTTTCCAGCCCAGAAGAATTGCTCCACTGCGTATAGCTCTCATGGAAATATGTTTGGAAGATCAACACACAGTGAGGGAAATAAGTCCCCATATTGACCATGCAAGTGCTCTTTTGCTCGCATTATCTCCTTGAACCGCAAGTTACTATGTAAAGCCATGAGATTGCATCTAGTCCCAAGCTCAAGCTTGTATTGACCCTTTTTGGCAGCACATCAAAATAATTCTTGAATTTTGAAAAGCAATGATGCATCTCCTTCATGCTCCACCACGATAATATTGTCTCAAAAGAGATGCCCTCAATCTTTTCTAATATATGAAGCATGTCAGATGTGTACACTAGCTCCTAGGAAATCACAATAGATACCTGGATCTCCAAAGCAATATCTCAAACATTATCACTAATTGGACCATGTACATCCATGGCCAATCCAGTAGCTATGGTACTTAGCATTCCAAAGTCAACCATAGCAATACCATGCATAGTAGCAAAATTGAAACTAACATAGGTGCCAACAACAATTGAAAAGATAGGAATATTGATGGATCTGTAACCCACTGCAAGGCCAAAATGGCCTTAATAGCAACCCCAGGCCGGTAGGAATCAACAAAATCCTTAACAAGATTGTATGCATGGCTAGGGTAGCACTCAGTTATAAATCCAATAATAAGTCCAGCCCAGTACAACTATCAACACCCACGCACCAGAATTGTTCCCAGTTTTTTACAACTCTTCCAAAATCACCATAGCAAGGCTTAAAAAATTTAATGGCAATGTAAAGAAACAAAAGACCACTTGCAGTAAGGAGAAAGCCCCTCTTATTGTGTTCTGCAACAAGCTAAGGCTCAAAGTTTGGAAATAGAAGAGATGTGGCGAGGCCTCCCAATATACTTCCCAACTCTAAAACTTTGTACTCATGAGAATGTATAGTGATGCAGCTTAGAATATAAGTTATGTTGTAAGTAATGAATGCCCCATTCGTAAGTCCAATCTTGCCCACAATATCAGATTTCACCTCAGCCAGATAATCTCTTCCTCTATCAAAGGGTTCAAAAACCACTTTAAGTGGTAATACATCAAGAAGATAGTGAGCAAAAAGTTTCTTACCCATAATCCTAGCTCTCGCAGTCCCTGTGAACCTCAAGGTAGTCACCTCCAGGGTAGGGACTTCATCCATTCTGAAAAAGGCTTTCTTAACCGAGGTTCCTATATCTGCAGTAGCATATGCCTCACTCTTGAGCATTTATTGGTGAAGATACTTAACACAGAATTTTGCAACCACCTTACCTTTGTGACCATCATAAACACCAAAGAATGAATTGGAAGGACCAAGATCAGGATTCATAATCTGAGCATTCTCCCTACTAACAATATTATTAAGCACAAAGGCTAGGTCGGGGTATCCTTCAGGAATTCGTCAAAATACGGGGTGGTTAGAAGAACTTCATAACCATCACTCACAAAGGTTTAATTGAAAAAATAAAGTTCGATGCTGAGAAAGCAAACTCTCAAGCCCAAAATATAGATCTGCCTCTTCCATGTAATTCCTCTTTATCTCTTGGACTAATTCCCACCACCCCTATCAATTTCCAAGTACGGAGTGGGCATTAGTGTTGGGGTTATCTCCACCACAGCTTCCACAAAGGGTCTCTTTAAGCTCATCGATTTCCTCTACACCCTTTTTCCTTTTTGGAGAAATGAAATGTAGAAAGAACCCCAGAAGAATCTATGGCAAATCCTTTTTTGCCTCTACCAAGGTAGAGGGAATGTCTGCCATCCTCTCATCAATCATAACCACGACCGCCACCTCTACAAAAACCATAATCGCCACGAGGGCATTCCTCATAACCATGGTACCTAGCAAGACTGTGACTCCTGCTTCGATTGTGGCTATGCCGTCGCATGTTTCTCCCAGACCATTTTCTACTCAAATCCTTCCTAATTTCCTTTAGATGCATGAAGTTACAGTAGCCCCCTCGATTGCAAACATGTTCCTCATAGTGTCTACATGTAGCTTCATAAAAGGCTATGACTGGAGAGAAGTCCATAATAATGGGGTGCCCGTGAGTAAAAACTTCCGATCAAATTCCAAAGTAAGTTGGCAGCATCTCCTTCCTCCCTAAACTGAACGTAGACATTGCGCAACATATGATCCGCTAAATTGTCGCAGATGTTCAAGTTCTCGATGTGGCCGTATTTGGAGAGCTCGTAAAAAAGGTCCTGGTAGAAATCATTGACATGCTCATGGACGTGAGCGGGGCCGAGGTTGGGAGTGCGAATGCCCCCGTCAAAAGTCCACCACCCAATAACTGATTCTACCAAGAGTGGGTATGAGGCTGTTGAGTACAACTAGGGCTCTATGACTAGGGAGGTTCTTGAAAGAAAATGGGGTGCATAAAATGGAATGAATGGTATCAGATCTTCAGAAATGGTTTTGTGAAGGTGAATGTGGGAGATACAGTTCTTGCCCTTGGGGAGGATTATTCCAGGGTTACGAATTAGAATCTGGTCATGGAAAGGAAAGAGGGGAATATCGTTGGGATAAACTCTAATCTCTTCCACCTCCACTGCATTTTTGTTGAACATATCGTTGAAGTCTTGTGCAATTTCACGAAGAGCAATTGGAAGGGTAGAGTCGTTTGTTTCCTCTTTTTCTTCGTCTTGCCACTCCACGAGAGCCTGACGCATCCCCTTGCAATTTTGCTGCATCCTCTTACGATTTACCTACATTCGATTGAGTATTTCTCTGATCTCCAGCACTTTGTCCAAAATCTTTTCCATCAACAGCAAATTTGCTTGCTGTATGTTGAAGGTTACCCCGTCCATGAAGAATCGATGGCTCTAGATACCATGTAATAAACCCACTTGAAAAGTAGATGAAGAACACGGATTGATATTGAAAATTACAAGAGATGAAATAAAGGAAACGGAATTTAGAAAAAATGATAGCTACGGTTTGGGATGTTTGAGGCTCCCAATTCCTTCCAAATCAAATAACAACTGTTTCAAAGATAATTTTCCAGCTCCCAACACCTTCCACTCCTTCCTCCTTTTCTCGAATCTTTGTCAGAGAAATAACTAACTCAGCCAATCACTGGCTTGCAGGTGTAAAACTAACTAATGTAAAGCAGGTGTATAAACGTACATAGACAACATGGAAATAACAACATTTCCTTCTTTATGGATGTCTCTAACAGCTTCATCAAACGCAGCGTTCCATCTTCCTTCCTGGGCCTGGCCTATGCTAAATCACTTCTGGCCTGAACTCATCTCCTTCTGGGCTTCAACCCTATGGGCTTCATAACAAACTCTCTCACTCAAAGAACCTTGTCCACAAGGTTTATAGTATTGGTGCAAATCAATTGTCTAACCACCGGGGTCAAAGACACGTATATTATTTTCACCCATAGATATCCCTGCCAACATGGGTGCTTTAGTACATACAACCACAACAGTTGTAAAGGAAGGTACAAGTGAAATCATTTCCAAGCCAAGTAGGATAACCATAGTCTTAATATCAAGTGGAAAATTGGCTAAGGGTAGAACTCTCCAACCATGCTTGTGCACAGGGTCATCAATCAAGGCACAGAGTGAGTTGTAGTTTAGATCAGTAGGTTCACCCAGACAACACAACACTCTATTATGTAAAACTCCTCTTAGGAGGCAGACGAATATGCTTAATTGTTGCATGTAAACAATTTCAACGACCCCATGAACCAATGAGCTTGCTAAAGGAGAAGCTGAAAAGAATTTAACTCCTTGAGCCGGGGACTCCCCAAACATCCATATGAAACCGATATCTATCCACCTTCCATACATCAGAGGAAAAACTCCAGGTTCAAGGACAAGAAGGAAAACAACTTTTATCATGGTCATCAAATGCCTTACTGCTACCAAAGACTGCTTGAAAAGAGATGGAAATGTCTTTGCTATAGAAGCAATCATGTATAATCTCCCCAAAGTCAAAGTCTCACCTTTAGTGTATTGATTCAACTCAACACTGCCAAGATAGAAGAGAACTAGGGGAAGGATAAAAATATATCCAAAAAGCCGTGATACTCCAAGGCATATAAGTAATAGAGTTGCAACTAGCAATGCCAATGGCGTAGCATATGGATGGACTGATAAAAATGCATCCCAGGTATTCCATCCCAACCATTCCAAAGGTGGTGGAAGCTTCTCATTTTCTATTTTACTGAATGTACCCTTTTGCTTCTCTAATACCTTTATAGAGCCTTTAAGTAATGCAATTGGGTTGTTCCCTAGGTTTATTAAATTTGCTTCGGTTACTTGTGAGGTTTGATCCTTAAAATCACCCCCATACTCTACCTAAATTTCTAGAATCTGCTTTCCTACTAATTTCTCACCCACGCATTCTTCCTTCAATTTGGACATCTCCCTTAAAACCCCAATTTTCATGCGTCCCTTCCGCGTTCCCCGACCAGCACAAAAAATGCGCCTACGCATTTTATCGAACATGTGGAGTGCAAAATTCGTACAACTATGCATACCTTGGCTCGCGGCATACTCAACAGGAAGATGGTTGGATGTTAAGCCGTTGTTGGTGGCAGTGAAAGGTGGCTCTTGATCAGCCTCGCGTTTGGTGTGCATGGTGCAGCCGAGCTCTTCCAGGCTGAACGTAGCAGCAATAATTGTGGAGAACACCCAGCAACTCGCATAGCTATCTTGAGTTGTGACGTCAACGACGACACCTTCCTTCCTCCAGTCAACGAACTCTGGTACCCTATCGCCAACACATGGCTCATACGGGTTGTTGTTCGGCCTTGAGAGTCTCCTCTTGGAGCTGAACTTGGCACCTAGGGACGTGGTCTGGTACTCCTCGTTGTTCATATCAGTAACCTGGTTCAACCTAAGCTTGTAGGCCCGGTTCTCCTCAGCGTCATGTTCGTCGATGAACCAGAGAATATCGTTGAAGATCTTGAACATTTTCTCCTTGTTTGGAATCAATTGCAAAACCCTTAACAGCAACAATAATAAACGAGAAGACCATATAGCCCCTTGAGAGAAGGATGAGAGTGATCGTGGAAAATGGTTTGTTGAGGGGGTTCCCATTTGGGATAGTGGTGGAATCAGACTTGTGAGAAAATGGCGAGTGTGAATACCCGGATAAAAAATCCACAATCTAGCACTAGAGCCCTAAGTATTTAGGGCAAAAATCCTTACAGGAAGATCTCGATGGTAATTTCCATTTTGATGAACATCACCCCTAGTTTCACACTTAGTAATTTCCTCATTAAAAAATAGTCGCGATGCCCGATCTTCTGAGAGTTGAGAAATTAATTTCTGTTTTGGACTTCTAAGAGCATATGGAATAGAGATTTCTTGGGAAACAGCTTCTGTAGGCACCGCAGAAAACTCTTCCACCGCAGCTTGGTCTTCCCAAACCAAGTAGTCATCCACCTCTACTGCACCTTCCTCTTCTTCCTGTGCCTTTTGGTCTTCATCCGTTGTTCTATTTTCTTCCACAACTGCTGACTTCCGTTTTCGAACCTTTAAACTCACTAATTTTTCCATAAGAGCATACCGATTTGGAATATTATTCTGCTTTACCACCCAAGTAAGCAACATATCTGTCAATTCGTCCAAGCATTATTAAGCTCCTGAATACTCTTTTCATTTGAGTCTATCCGCCGCTGTAAGGCTTGTTCTTGCCGCTCGAAAATTATTTCGTCCTCCATAGATCGTCGGCTCTAGATACCAATTGTAATAAACGGTAAACCTACTTGAAAAGTAGATGAAGAACACGGATTGATATTGAAAATTACAAGAGATGAAATAAAGGAAACGAAATTTAGAAAAAATGATAGCTACGGTTTGGGATGTTCGAGGCTCCCAATTCCTCCAAAATCAAATAACAACTGTTTCAAAGATAATTTTCCAGCTCCCAACACCTTCCACTCCTTCCTCCTTTTCTAGAATCTTTGTTAGAGAAATAACTAACTCAACCAATCACTGGCTTACAGGTGTAAAACTAACTAATGTAAAGCAGGTGCATAAATGTAAATAGACAACATGGAAATAACAACATTTCCTTCTTTACGGATGTCTCTAACAGCTTCGTCAAACGCAGCGTTCCATCTTCCTTCCTGGGCTTGGCCCATGCTAAATCACTTTTGGCCCGAACTCATCTCCTTCTGGGCTTCAACCCTACGGGCTTTCATAACATACCAATTGTTATAAATCGCACTTGAAAGAACAATAAAAACCGAGATTAGAATTGAGAATCAGGAACAATACAAAGATTCAGCAAAACAGAAATTGCAGATGGATAATCATGGCTTGGAATGTTTGAGGTTCTCAATTCCTCCAGATGAAAAACTACAAGTTTCAACAGATTTTTCAGAATATCCTTTTACACTCTCCAACTCCCTACATATAAAGATTCTACGTTAAACTAGATAAAGGCCATGGGCCTTTTAAGTTCAAACTAGCAGCAACTACATATGATATAAGCATCTGAGCTTAACTAACACAATCTTTGGTCCATATAAAGGGATTCAATAAATCTAAGTACATCCCAACCCATAAAGCCACTGAGCCCAAGTCTTTATTACTCCAACCTAATGCCCATAATGGGTTCGGTCCGGTCCTGTAGATGTACTGGCGTACAACACTCCCCCCACCACCATTGTCGCTTCCCTCTACTGAACGTATGCTTCTTGATGCTTCATGCCCCGCAAGTTCAAGATCTCTTATTGGTTTCTTTTTTTTTTAAACAACTTATTCTTTATGCAAATTAAGGCAGGGCGGAACATGGGTAGTCCTTCTCCGTCTACAACTCAGGGTATGCCAACAAATATTATAAACTGTTTACGAATATATAAATCAACAAGCTTACATTTATAATAATTAAAGATAGTTAAGAAATTGCCTTCTTTAACAAAAAGCAATAATGTACTCACGTTTAACTCAAAAGAAGAATGTTAAAAGGAATGTAAACTAAAAAAAAGGCCTTGAATATAAAAGATAAAGCAAAAAAATAAGAAGAATAGAACAAGATTACATCATTTTGCTAAAATTTAGAAAAAAAAAATACAATTTGTCCATTTTAACTACTCACCTTCTCAAAACCATTTACATCTTTACTATCTATTCATTCTCTCATCTATTAAAATAATATTTTTTATTCTCTCTTCATTTTTTTTAACTATAATTTTTTTAAAAAAAACACCATTGTTCAACAGCCAGTCGACTAACAAAACCCAACCATTCTCGACAACCTCCACAACAATGATTCAATTCCTTGGGATGCAATTTTTTTGTCTAGAAAGAAGTAAACAAATAATGTTTTTATGTTTCATACAAACAGAATATGCACGTAAAAAATTAACAACGCAGGGAGAAGTGGTTCTGATGAATAACAAAGAAATGGAAAAATCATATGGCGAGCTACAGTGGAGAAGTAAAAATAGGATCCAACTATTGCAAAACCAAATCTATTCCGCCACTATGGCAAAAACCAGATGTGAAGTGACTTTTTGACAAAGTTCACACATTTTTTCTTAACAGGCAGCTGGATGCTCTTGCGTAATCTGATGCTTGCACAAATTTATTTTCTTATTGAAATAGAGTGATTGGCATCCTTGTTTTTGTACATTTTTATTTTAATATCGATTGTAATTAAGATGAGTGTTGATGATGTGTTTCGTACACTTGGACCGAGTTACAACAACCCGAGTTGAGATCCATCTACCTACAATAAAAAGATAGAGGGGGCTTCAGGGGTGGTCTAGAGAGCTTTCAATGCCAAATTAAGTATTCTTTTTATTCGTAGATGGAATCTGACTTTTATACGAGATATCAGGGGAGCATTTTGTACCCTATGTTAGGATGCAGTGGTCTTTAATGATAAAAGGATAGAGGGGGCCTCAGGGGTCGTCCGGAGAGCTTTCAATGCCAAATTTAGTATTCTTTTTATTCGTACCTGGGATCTGACTTTTATACGAGGTATCAGGAGAGCATTTCGTATCTTGTGTCAGGGTGCAATGGTCTTTAATGTGATAAGGTGTCCCAGACGATGCCATTAATGCGGCATAGCTTCAAGAGTGGCGTCTTGCCGACAAGTTGACAGTGCAATCACTTCTCATTCCTTTCATCAGGGAACAAAGTGTTATTTGCGATCTTCGTTCGCTTGTTGGTTTAGATCTTTAAATCATAGGTGTCACACATGGGTGTCAGTGTTAGTGCATCCTATCTCCCCCTCCCCCCCTCCCTCGGCGCGGGGTTTTCTGCATGAGGATATCAACTCATGGGCTGAGTTTCGTTGGCAGTTCCTAGGCCCATCGGAGGGAAGTTACTTGGGCCGAGATAGGCTTTGGTTTCCTGCCCAGGCCCAACCCAATGAAACATCCCCTCCAAAGAGGGTAAATTGTAAATACAGTACTATTCTTTATCTCTAATTAATGATTGTTTTGTGAGAAATAAAAGCGCTACGATTTAGTTCTACTTGACAGAGTCGATGGTTATCAAATCAAAACTTCATTATACGGTGTAAATAAGTATATATAATATCTTAGGGTAAAACTGTCAAACAAAACTTGAAATACTTCAAGATGCTTGGCTCTTTTATACAAGAGAATGGATAGATGTTTCAGAAACTTACGTCGATATAATGTGAGGTAGACGAACCCATAAAGTCCTGCAGTAAAGCATTACGTAGAACATCACTCAAAAATAAATATTTTTTAATTTTAAATTATTAATTTTTTCATATAATCATAACCTAGTCATTACAACTTTTCTAAATTTTCAAACAAAACAAAAAATCAATTCAAAATTTTCAAATTTCAAAACAAAAATTATATTAAGAAATTATATTCTAATAATATTTTAACTTTATAATATTTTTACTCAAATTTTTCTTTTTATTTTCTAAAACTAAAACATCTTAACTCAAACAATTTCATTTATATTTAAAAATTTCTCATCTTATCTCATCGCAACATCCAAATTAGACCTAAATTTCTATTCGACTTTATAATTTTCCACAACTAGTGCCACCCATGTCATAATCAATATGAGCTTTATTGATATTTTGATGCTTTGAATTAGTCATTCAATAAAATATGGTCACATCAAATTCAACTTGTTGATGACGTGTTTCGTAGACCTGGTCCAAATTGCAGCAACTAGAGCCGAGATCTTGCTATCTGTAACATAGAGATAAAGGTGGGTACGGTGGTGGTCCAGTGAGCCTCTGATACCAAAGTCAGTCTTCTTTTGGAGGGTTATTGCAGAATCAGAGTATTTAGAGATTATTCGTACATGGAGTCTACCTTTTATATGAGGTATCGAGAACATTTTGTACCCTATGTCAGGGGTCAGCGTCCCGCTCATAGTTAGGGGTGCTACCCACACCATACAGTGTGGGATAGCCCATCCCCCGCCCATTTCAATAATAGACTATAGTCCACTAGATCCAAAAATTATTTATGGGTACAAAAGTGATCAAAAAATATTTTCAGACTCAAATTGTAAATTTTTAAATATGACTATAATTTAAAAACTATTTAAATTCATAGCTTTTAAATTTGTTGGTGCATATTTTGTGTAAGTTGTAGTGTAGTAGGGCGGCCCTTTTATAGATTGCCTTCACAATACAAGTCTCACACTTAAGCAATATGTGAAAATCTTGTATTGTCTTGACAATCTATAAAATGGTCAGCCCACTACACTACAACATATACAAAATATTAAATAAAAGTTCTACTTAATATGTATTACTATATTTATATGTAGTACAAATAATAAATATTTATAAATATGTATAGTATAAATATATAAATATAATATAATAAAATATATAAGTGCGGGGCAGGGTTGGGCCTTGCCCACCCCCCGACCCCACTAGTGGGGCCAAATGCGAGGCGAGGTTGCCCACCTCGCCATGTGGGGGCTGGGCAACGAGGTGCGAGGCCCCGCTGCCCAGCCCTACTCATAGTTGTCAGGCCTCGGTCCTTAATGCAACATGGCTTCTCAGGTGACACCATTAATGCAACATGCTCCTAGGGTGGAATCTAAACAAAAAAGCAGACGATCAGCGCGGTCACTTCCTGTCCCCACCGTCAACGAATGGACAGTTGCCCGCGATCTCTGTTCACTTGCCGGCTTAGACCTTTAAATGCTAGGTGTCAGGGTCAGCGTGGGGGAGGGGGGGTTCAACTCATGGGTATCCTCTCTCCTCTAGTACAGTTGGTGGGCTGAGTCTCTTTGGTGATTCCTAGGCCCATAGGAGGGGAGCGATTCTGGCAGAGATGGTCTTCAGTGTCCTATTTAGGCCCAACCCATGGGAAAGGATGGGAATATCCCCTTCAGTTATCCCGCCAATTATACCATATGGGTAAGGTACGAATTCATCTATTTTTGAGGAAGTTTCTGGAGCATATCGCTAACAGACTGATGTGCACTTGAGTGCGCCTATCTAACTTCCCTTGTCTAGGTTGTGCCTGTCAATTACCCTCGTGCATCATTTCTTGCATTGCATATCACAAGATCTATGCGCACCTTGTCACTCTCCCTCCCGCAGTGCGTGTCAGTCCACTATTTGAGGAAGTCCATGCCTTCACTTGTCCATTTGCCTTCACTTTCTCTCGAAGCTTGTGAATCTCTGCTTTCTTGATCTCTTGTTTTTTTGCTCCATTTTCATTTCTGCTCCCTTCCAACCGCCACTAAAAGATATATATATATATATATATATATATATATATATATATATAGACAATAATCAAAACCATATCGTTTTAAAAAATACGTATGAAAGTTTGGGTGACTTCGACCTTGTGAGGGCTCCAACATGAACCATTTAATTTATAAAAACAGTTTTGACTATCAGGCTACTCAACCCTCCATAAATTTAGTTACAATATTAAATTTATTTATGAGAGTTGGAGTCGTTATTCTGGAACCTTGCCAAACTCCTACTCCGACTATTTTTCACCGTCTAAGAATATTGGTATTGGACTCATCAAATAAGTTTAATCTTCAAAATTTGATGAATTTATATTTAAAATCACTGTATTAGATTCACCAAACACTAAAATCTGAAACTTTAAACTATAGTGCATTCCAATTCATTTTCAAATTTAAAGACTTACTATTCACAGTCTATAACCATTATTTTATTTATTTAAATTATTAATTTTCAATTTTGAGTCCACAATATCTTTAAGTTGAAAAATAATAATTTAAGTATCAAATTAAATTATTAATTAATATATAGTTAGTGTAATTGTAAAATATAAAAAAAAATAAATTAAAAATATTATTATTAAAAAAATAATATTATATTATTATTTTGATGAATCTAATAATTAATCTAATGTGAGGTTATAGATATAGAAGTTTTAGATTTATTAAAAATATGTACTTTTTATTAAATTTTAAAAATAAAAATGATGAATCAATATTGATGCTCTAAACTTCAAATTTTCCGAATTCGTCACAGGCGAAGTTGGCGTCTGCTGAAGTCAGAGCCATCGAAAGTTTTGCTCCGTGCTAATCCAAACATAGGCTTAGTGCACTGTATCCTAGAAAGTTCGCTTTGAAAATATCGTCCTGAAATGTATAGACCTTGTCTACAGACAGACGGTGCTTATGATTTTCGCCTGACTGCTTGGAATTTTCAACATCGTGCACTTCCGGGCTTGAAATACTAAAGTGATGCAGAAACATGTATACTTTTCTTTTCTCATTTATCTTTCTCTAATCAAAGTTAGATTAAAAAAATAATCAGATTTATATACGAGATGAGTAGATAAAGTGAAAGGGGATTGTCTTTGATTTCAGAGAGGATCGGAGGGGAAAAAATTTAGAGCACCAATACTGCTCATCATCTCATTCGATATTAATTATTTATAAAAAAGTGAATTAATTATTTTATAACTAACCTTATTTAAAATAAATTATTTTATTAATTATTAATTATTTTATAAAAAAGTGAATCTAACCTTTAATAAATGCTAAAAAATAAATTATTTTTTAATAAAATCTACTTTTTTTAAAAAAACCTGCATGAAACTTACCTATTTAAAATTTATACTCAGTATTACTCTTAATTATCCGTCTCTATTATCAGATATTGGTGTGAAATGTTACAATTTACTGTACGTGTAGTGCTAGATTTTGAATTATTCAATTGGATCGCAAATTAGTCGATTCAAGATTCTATGGATTGGAATGTTGTAATACACTTTGTTGTGGCTGGAGTAGATCTAATGCCCATGAATAATCGATCGCAAATTAGTCGATTCAAGATTCTATGGATTGGAATGTTGTAATACACTTTGTTGTGGCTGGAGTAGATCTAATGCCCATGAATAATCCACCGTCAACGATGGAATGCAGGGAATTTAAGTGGAAAAGGAACTCTTGAAAAATGAATATGTTTGAATGTTAGAAGTATCTTATATTATTTAAAATTAATAATGAAATAATTTATGAATAATAAAAAATAATAATGAATAATTTGTTAATAGTAATAAATTATTCATGAACAATTGTGTTTCCAAACTCTCAAAGAGCCCCGAATTCCACTTTGTCCTGACCATTATAATAATTAGGGCACGGTGAGACATAAATCATATATATTTTTTTAGAATTTCTCTACCATTAAACATCAGTACGTAAATATAACATTTATTATGGGACCTATAATAATAATAATAATAATAATAATATTCAAAATACAACTTTTTTTTTTATTTTTTTATTTTTTATGTTAGCGATAGATGTATTTGATGTTTGAAGTGAATTTGCATATTTATACAATGAGTAATGATATTCACACAACACATTTTACATTACATTTCACAACATATATTTTAAAGTAAGGGTATTTTTATAAATTGATGTTATTTTTATAAAGTATTTTACTAAACTATGATTCATTTTAAAACATGGTTGTGTAATGTATTATGAAATCGATGTGTTTATCATTTTTCTTAAATCTTTTCTCATTGTTTATGACTAATATAATAAGTGGGATGCAGTAGGCACTAGATTCTAGGGATAAAAGTTGGTTGGTTCGGACTGTAGAAACTGACCAAACCGACTCGGGACCAAGACCGGTCAGTCTCGATCCATGAAATAGAGGACCGAAAATTTTCGGTCGGGTCCCAATCCAGGGGTTGCCCACCCCGGACCAAACCTGACCGATCGAATTTAAAAAATATATATTTTATATATATTATCTATATAATAATATATTATAATTTATAATGCCAATTAACTAATTATACAATAATTATATAATTTAATATAATTTTCATTCAATTTATTATCATTGACCATATAAAATAATTTTTTATTGAATTAGTTACATAATCTACATTAATAATTCACTTAATTTTAATTTAATATTTTAAATTAACTTTTTTATTAATATAATTAAAAAAAAATTAAAAAATAATTGAGCGAGACCAATAACTATCAGGCGGTCGGGTCCGATTCCTAAAAATGTTCGGTCCACCTAACCGATTTACACCCTGCTACATTCAATGAATTCTGAATGTACCACGTGGTAATTACAAGTAAACGGAGATGTCGGGGTACGATTGATCTCCAACTTTGCTGAAAAATTGTAGTTCAACGCATTAAAGTGCTTGTCCTTTCCGGCACGTGGTTGTAGACAGGAATAGGAGTTCTCCTAATATTATTATAGTAATACTTTATAACGTATTTTTTTCTTATTTTCGTTCCATTATATAAAATATTATACTAATATCATCCTTTAAATTATTTTGATTTAAAACCAAAATTAAGATTAAAAGTTGATGGCTAATACCATTAATATATCATTAGATACATTATTAGTTGGAAGGGTAATGACCAATGAACGTGTCTGACTAGAGACTTGGATTTTTCAACATCTAAATTTCTAATTGCCCGCAGTACTGCTTGTATGTTACAAATACAGAAGCAACACAAATTTCCAGATTGGTATCTTTAACGTACAGCGCAAGTCCATCCTTCTTATTCTCCATAAAACCTAATCATATTGGTTCCTTGATTTGCAGAGGAACAGCGAAGATCATGTGTTATTCAGGAGAAAATCCCGACAAAGTGAACGCGATTGCAGTTTGTAGAGGATACGTTACGCCGGATGCATGCCGTAGTTGTATCAATTCCACAACTCAAGAACTCTTACAGTCTTGTCCCAACCAGAAGGAGGCAATCCAATGGTCCATTGAATGTACTGTACGATACTCAAACAGATCTATATTTGGCGTTATGGAAGACCAGCCTAGGAGAGCTTCTAATAACGTACAAATCCCATCCGACGAAGAAGAGTTCATCATCGTGCTAAGACCCCTGCTAGATAGGGTAAGAAATAGCGCCGCAATTGGAAATTCTACTCGCAAGTTCGCTCTGGGAAGCGAGGCAGCCCCAAACTTCCTAACAATCTATGCACATTTGCAGTGTACTCCTGATTTGAACTCGCTGGACTGCAACAACTGCCTGCTGCGTTTGCGTGATTATAGGAGAGAATGTTGCAATGGCCAAACGGTGGGAGGAATATTCCTAACACCAAGTTGTTATTTAAGGTATGAGATATACAGTTTCTATGACCCTGCAGCTGAGTCACCACCTCCGTCGCCTCCGCCACTACAACTGCTTCCACCCACACAAGGTACGTATGGTCAGCGACCTTTTCGTTCTATTTTGGTTCTACAACGTTTATAAATAATAAATCCTACTGTGCCAACGTTTTATCATTTATGGACCGTAAAGGGATTTTGAGAGAAGAATATTACATATAAATTAGAACTTCGATAGGCGATTAGACAATTTTTTCTTCTAATAATAGGTATTAAAGAAGCGGTGCTACTTTACCACTCAATACCACCGCTCAACCTTACTGCTAGTTTAAAATTTTTATTTTATTTTATTTTTTAATTTTTTATTCACATTTTTTATTATTTAAAAATATGTTTAAAAAATATAAAAAAATATCAATACACTAATAATCAATTCTTTAACTATTAAGTAAATAAAAAAATTTAAAACTAAAATTAAAATACATTAAGTGCTAAAATGAAGAGACAAGTGAAATATACAAAGTAACATTTTTCATATTTTTAACTTTACCATTATTCACCTCTCGAAATGAGCTGTCTTTAATCTTTGAGAAATAATAGTTGCAGTCGTGAGTGTGTAAACGTCACGTAATATTTACTTTAAAAAAATTAAATAAATATGAGATCTACATGAAAAAATTAATTTTTTAATAATAGACCTCACTTATTTTTAAAACGATTACACGGCACTTACGTATTTAACGACTGGATATAATAGTTCTCTTAATCTTTATCCACAAAGAGAGAAAGGTATTTTGAGTGTTGCATGCACTCGCAAAATTCGAGGAAGGTCGCACTTTTCCTTTCGATGGTAATCTACAATGAGCTGTCTTTCGATACTGTAATGAGATGATTTTAAATAAATTAAATAAAATATTATTAAAATATTATTTTTTAATATTATTATCGCTTAGATATATGCTATTAGATAATTTTTTCTTCTAATCGTATGTATATATCTTTAACTTTAACATTATTCACCTCCCGAATTGAGCTGTCTTTATTCTTTATCCACAAAGTGAGAATGGTGTTCCGAGGGTTCCATGCACTCGCAAAATTAGAGGAAGGTCGCCCTTTTTCTTTCGATTCTTGCTGTTGGTTTGATCAGTAAGAAGAGATTAGATGAATTGAATAAAATATTATTAAAATATTATTTTATAATATTAATATTATTTAAAAATTTAAAAAAATTAAATTATTTATTATATTTTACATAAAAATTTAAAAAATTTATAATTTTGAAATGAAATGACATAAAATAAATTGATATGATTTTAAATCCAAACGAGTGAGTGGGAGGTCTCCCTGTAAAATTTTGAAACGACTGGCCCCCTGGGTGGTGACGTCTGCCAAGTATAAATTTTGAAACTACCTTCAAATATGTACCCTCTAATTGCGTTAGAAAAGAAAAATAGTTATAGGCTTACAACTCAACCACACTTTTTTTATAATTTTTAATAAAATAATAATTTTTAAATATTTAAAAACATCAAATAAAAATAAAAATCAAACTAAAATTTTAAAAAATATATTATTTTAATCTATAGTTATAAATAAATTGTTAACAAGTTGTTAGTATGCCATTTTTTAGGAAATAAATCCCTGAAGTGACCTCTTATAAAGTGCCTCTGGCATGCAGAGATGCCGTCTGGTCCATGTTTGGTCCGGTTTATTTCCATATCAATATTTTTGGAATATAAAATTATATAATTCAGTTCACATAGGTGTCATCGATCGGTTTGGTATAATTTTAGATATTTTTTAGAATCAAATCAGTATATATTGATTTTAAAATTTAAAGAACCAATACCGTACCAATCACACCTTTAAACCGGTACTACCAATTTTACAGATTTCAATCCAATTTGGTCCCATTTTTTTTATATTTTATATAGTATTATTGTTACGGTAAAAATCTCTCAACAGGTTAGAAGGGGAGAAAGATTCATTTCCAACCCACTGGGGTGACTTGGGCCTCGATCGATGTTGTATGGAACCCTCGACAGTGTTCCAGTGCAGCTGTACGATGGCGGTGCGTACGTTCATGGCGGTGAATAAAAAATAAGTGCTAAGAAAGTAAAGAGAAATGATACCAAGATTTATGTGATTTGGCATAATGCCTACATCCACGAGTGTTTGGGGATGAGAAATCTACTATAATATTATTATTTACAGTCTCTCATAGTTTCTCATTTCTCACTATACAATAGTAGCTTCGGATACATTTACTGGAGAAAAACTCATCGCTAGGGCCCCCTGTTCTGAGTTTGAAGGAGAAGCTGAAGAGGAAGAAAAATAACTGGAAAAAAAAAAAAAAGATCCCTCAAGTCGTCTTGTCCTCCTTCTATTTATCTGATTGCCATTTCCCACGTGTGCTCCCCTGCAGTGGTAAGGCCAAGCCTTTGCATGTCTGACTCCCACCCATGACAGCCCTATGCCCCCTGACTCCCCCTGACCTCCCTGACACCGCCACCTTACTTTTTGACTCCCTGACCCCCCTAGCTACTAACTTGGTGGGTTGAGCCCGATCCTTGAGCCATGATGTTTTTAAACCCCCCCGCCCCCCCCTTCCCTCTCACAAGTGTATATAATATAGTATCTCATTATAGGTAAAAGTCGTTATAAACATGAACAGTAACTGTGAACAGTAATGCATAAACAGTGTAGACCCGTCTTCCACTTATGTCCCTTGATCTCAAGCTCACAACCTCACGGCAATCACAGCAACCACAGTCCAAACTCATCGTAAATCATCTCAAAATCACCGTAGGATAATCACAAACTCACTATAAATCATCCTATTTCTACAAATCACAAAATGTACAAATTCACAAAATGGGAGAGGTAGCGGCTTGGCTGGTGGTGGCGTCGTGGGCTGTAGGCGGCAGATCTAGGTCGTCGTGGTGGTTCAGTGGCGTGGGTTGACTAACGGCGGCGCGTGTAGAGACGCTGCGTGGGTGGGCTACGGAGGAGCTACGGGTGGTGGGTTCCATGGAAGTGGTCCACAGCGTGAGGAGAACTCAGTGGTGGTACTTGGTGGAGCTGGGGCTGAGCCGCGGTGGCGCAAGGTGGAGAACCTGTGTGTTGAGACCCATTTCAGGTTGCTCTCGTGCAGCTAAGGGAGGAGCTGCCAAAGGGCATTGACGGTGGGCTTTGGTCGCCAGTGTGAGGGGAAGTCGATAACGTGGTCGGTGAGACACAGTGAGGTTGAGCTGCTTGAGGGAGGAGATCGGGTGAGAGAGTGCGAAGACGAGGCTCTGAAACGGAAGGAGAGAGAGGGAGAAAAGGAAACTGAGCGAAAAAAGGAAAGTGTTGGGATTTAAATCTCAACCCTCCATTTTAAGTCCTTAAATTTGATCTAACAATAGAAATTTAAACACTGATTTTAATTAATTTAAAATTAAAATATAAATAGCATATTATACATAAACTATCAAATTTAATTTATAAAATACTAATCTTTCATCATTAAATAAATGATGAAATTTTATTAAATATTTTTAAGAAATCAAAACCATATAAATAATTAGAGTTTTAACATAATTTAAGTATGATAATATCCTTAATTAACTAAATAAATAGCATATCATACATAAACTATCAAATTTAATTTATAAAATACAAATTTTTCATCATTAAATAAAAGATAAAGTTTTACTGAACATTTTTAAGAGAATAATATTATATCATACACTTAAAATCAACTTCAATTTATAAAATACTAATTTTTCATCATTAAATAAATGATGAAGTTTTACTAAACATTTTTAAGAGAAAAAAACTATCTAATTAATTTGAATTTTTAATATAATTTAAATTTCATAATAAATAATAAACATAAATAAATAGTAATTTCACTCTTATGCATTAGACTATTTTAATATTTGAAGTCACACTTTATTTTTTTTCTTCAATTTGGCAGATGTGGCAAACGTGCTTTACACGTTTACCACTACTAGTATAATAATATGGGTGTATTTAACTGAATCCATACTAGTTAGTGTGTGGGTGTCCCCAAGCCCTTGTGAAACCTTAGAAGGTTTTGAGAATCTTCAAGTCTATCGTGGTGGAGGTAACCTACAGAAAAAGAGATTCTGATAGCTGGTTCATAGCTTTTCACTGTAATGCAATAGGGATCTCCATGAGTGGTCCTTAAGAAGAAATTGTAAAATTTGTAGTAAGAGCTTTCAAGGATGGGCGCTTACGAAGTTTGTTTGTAAGAACGTTTGTGTAGTGATTGTATGTGAATGTTTATTGTTAGAAAAGTGCATATATTTCTGTGCTCGATGATCGTTTTTGGATTTTCAGTAGCCCCAGTGGATTTTGCCCCATGCTGCATTTTTTGTTAGTGTTTTTCCATTTTGATGTTTATGTAAGATTTTGTTCGTAGTAACCTGCACTTAAGTGGTTAGGGTGTCCGTCGACCCCCTAGATCCATCTTAGGCAGCTGTTGAGCCCGTCGAGTCGTTCCTGAAGGACACCCGCACGAGGCGGTTATAGAGCTTGGAGGCTGGTTTTCAAAGGTAACCTGCTGGCGGTGGTTGTAGCAAGTGGAGACACTCGGATGTGGGTGTAGTGGGAGAGTGCCTCGACCGCGTAACACTAGCGATGTGAGTATAGCGGGAGATGCTCTCGACCACGTAACTCTGGCGACGAGTGTAGCGGGAGAGTGCCTCGATCACGTCACCTTTGGCGAGAAGGTGTTAACGGGAGATCTTTTGACCGTTTTACCTTTAAATTTGAGGCTAGTGGGAGATCTCTCGACCGCGTCACTTTTTGGCGAGAAGCTGTTAATAAGAAATCCCTCGACCGTTTTACCTTTAAACTTGAGGGTAATAGGAGATCTCTCGACCACGTCACCTTTTGGCGAGAAGCTGTTAAAAGGAGATCTCTCGATCATTTTACCTTTAAATTTGAGGGTAGTGGAAGATTCCTCGACCACGTCACCTTTTGGCGAGAAGCTGTTAATGGGAGATCCCTCGACTACGTCACCTTTTGGTGAGAAGGTTTTAACAGGAGATCCATTTACCGTTTTACCTTTAAATTTGAGACTAGTGGGAGATCTCTCGACCACGTCACCTTTTGGCGAGAAGGTCTTAACGAGAGATCCCTTGACTGTTTTACCTTTAAATTTGACGCTAGTGGGAGATCCCTCGACCATGTCACCTTTTGGCGAGAAGGTGTTTATAAGAGATCCCTCGACTATTTTACCTTTAAATTTGAGGGTAGTGGGAGATCTCTCGACTACGTCACCTTTAGGCGAGAAGGTGTTAACGGGAGATCCCTCGACTGTTTAACTCTAGCGATGGGTGTAGTGGAAGAGTGTCTCGATCACGTAACCCTGGCGAGGTGGGAGGCAAAGCATGACTACAGTATATGGCGGGAGCTAGAGATCGATCGTACCAACAAAAACAAATATGTTAGGTTAAATAATTCAAATCACAAGTTTGAAGTTTGAAAACCTAGTCCATCTTGCTTGAGTGGTAAAAGCTAGTGACATATGGGCGATACCCGTTGGCCACCATGCTTTGGCAACAATGAGGATATGGGATGCCCGTGATAACGAATTGTTTGCTTTGATGACAACGGTTTAAGATGGTGAACAATGCTTGAGAGGAAAAGCATTCGGTGTTTCACGCCATGCATGTGTTTTCCAACGAAGTATATTCCCAATACGTATAGACACTAACTCTTTGTGGAACCTAGAGGAATTTTGTGGGGAAAGTCTTCCAAAAATTGAATTTGTTAGTAAAAATAAAATAGCAAGTTTGAAAGAGACGAACCAGAGTAATTTGTCCTGATTGAGATCATTTGCTGCTGAATAATTTTTGCATGGAAAAATTGCTTATCCTTGAGCGTTTTTGTAGCAATGAAAATTATTCGTCTTTGATAAGTTCAATTTTAAGTCAACTAGCTCGACTTTCTCTCTCTCTCTCTTTTTGGACTATTGCTGAGTAAAATTCATGTGAATGACGTGGAAAATACTATGTATGGCGAGGGGCACTTTCTGTAATGCGTAACTCGCAAGCATCACCTCTCATCGAGCAAACCATGCATGGACTGAAGTCCTTGTGGTGAGTAGACCCACTGTGGCGAGCAACACATAACTGTCCGCAACTTGTAGTGGCGAGGAGCTTCAGTGAAGTTATGGCGGCTAGTACTATTCATGAGGAAACTCACTGCGGCGAGGGAACATATGACTGGCAGCAACTTCGTGGCGAGCAAACGTTCACAGTGACAAAAGACCACGACGAGTTAGATGATGACTCACGTTCACCTCTTTTGCTCACGGTCACCATGGGAGTTCGTACAAAAGCATGCTTGGTGGCGAGGAACACCGTGACGCTGGGCGAAGAGGGAGCAGCGAGGAACACTGTGACAGCTACAGAAAAGGCGAGAGGTACTTTGTGTGGTGTGTAATTGGCGAGCAGCAGTAGCGAGAACCGTTGGCTAGGAGCTTCCGTTGAGTGAGGAGCAACTTCTTCATCTCTCGGTTTTCTATATCAGGGAAACGGCAAGAAGATCATAGCTGTGCTTCGTATGCGGTTGGTGGGAGGTGGTCGCCCTGCAAGCTCACGGACACCAGTGTGTGGGCCTCCAGTAGCGTGTTGCTCTCTACCCACACTGTGCACGGCATGCACAATACTTCGATCCAGTGAGTTTCAGGCGAAAGCCTTCACTGTCGCTGCATCTCTGCCGTCTCTGTATCATCGGTGGATCACCAATGGCTGCGGTTTCCGCATGGTGGAGGAAGTGGGTGCACGCTGTGTACCCTTTCCTACGTACGCAGTACATGGTGCATGTGTGTAATGCATCCGTTTCTATTTATGTTTCTTGCGTTCTTCCTCCACGTATAATATACTTTTTTTATTCGCTGCAGAGTTAGTTTGTAAACAAAAAGAAAAATAACAAAGTTGAAGAGATCTTATCTTTTTTTTCGATGACGGTCTTGTGAGTGTAGAATTCACATCATACAAGGGCGTGGCTAGCAGCGTATAATAAATATATATTTGTTTATTTTTTTGGAGACGATCTCACGAACCAATGAATCTAAACTTTTGCAGATGATCCCGTGAGTCGGAGAATATCCTTCTCCCAATTCTGGTATGGAGAAAAAGTTGATCCCATAGACAGCGCCAACTAGTAATGCCAAAAATGCATAACAGACTGGAAAGGAAAAACGAGTCATCCCGAACCCAAGTTGGTGATTCGGGCTTCGATACGGTGCTCTTCGTGTTCATCCATGAAATATGTAATAAATAAGCAAATAAAAATAAAATAAAAAGGGATACATGAATTTACGTGATTCGGCATAAAAGTCTACGTCTACGAGTTGTTGGGGCAAAATCCACTATAACAGGCGATGATTTTACAATGTCTCGTGACTTCACATATCGCTCAATACAATGGAAGAATTTAGTCTCAAGAGAGTTGGTGGAGAATGCATGGAGAGAGCCTCCAGAGAGCTCTCGATTTGTGGAGAAGCTGCTCCTTATATAGAGGTTATTTCCTTAGAGTAATAGAGTCCAACCTGACTTGTGATACCTTTTCATTTTAGGAGTCTAAGTCCATCTCCTATTAAAAGTTTGAATATATCTTCTATTAGGAGTCTCAGTTATCTCCCTCTTTAGAGTCTGAGTCTCTTCTTAACTTTATCAATTAGTTAAAATTGTGGGTCCCAAATATCCCTTCCACCGGCGTTTGCATGGAAGGAAAGTAAATCATCGACAACGACAATTGTTACAGTGGTATCGGTTGTTGTTTCTGCTGTACTAATCTTCTGCATGTCATGGGCTTTATATTAATTTGTCCAATAAATCTTTTTGAGCTTTAAATAATTTCTTGGGGCCAAAGATCAATTAAATAGGGGCTCATAAGACCCATAAATATTAAATGGACTTTAACATAATTATTGAGGTTAAAAAAAACTCATATTAATCTACCATATTAAATTTTAGGACCTATAGACTATTCAAAATTATCTAATAACCATTGTCAGGCTTTCCAAGATATTAGCCTATTAATATTTATCCATATTTCATCCCGAAAAATATTGAATCAGATCGTTAGATGGAAATTCTCCTTCTTTCTATATGTGGAATCTAGAAAACGTATCAGACATAGATGGGTACGCTCGATCAAGTGTTTGAGAACCAGTTAGATGGGATGATAAGGGAAACTGCATCAGGTCTTTCTCTCAAGTTTGCCAGGAGAACCTCCATTGCCCTCAACTTTGGCAGAATGTATGTGCTCTCGCAGTGCACTACTGATTTGTCCGAGCAAAATTGCCTTGGTTGTCCAAGAAATATTTTTGCGAGGATTGCACTATGCTTTATTGGACTCAGCGATTGTGCTGTCCGTTACAAGTATGACACGGGAATTGGGAACGTTGCGGGATGGAGTAGATTGGCTATTACTTTTTATTCGAATTGTGATTTTCTTTCAAAATTCTTATCAATCAACTAGTCCAGTCGTATCTGTTCTTTTTTCGTTTCTGTTTTGGAGTTATTTCTTTATTATGTTGTACGTGATAAGTTGTGATCATTTGTGAGACAAATTTGACTGTTTCAAGTTTTGTAATTGGCTTGCCTTTCAAAAACAACGTGCTTTTGGTTTTCGCAGGAACTAAGAGAAACAGTACTACAACTCGAATTGTCATCGTCGTTGTGCCCACTCTTGTTGGTATCATACTGGTCATCAGTATTATTTATGTATTTTTAAGAGAGAGGAAGCGCAAGGATCATTTTGAAAGTAAGTACAACATGATATATAGCTCTTGACATGATCTTGTATTCCTCGTTATTTTTGAGATTTTGAAGGCTATTTTTGTATATTATATAACAGTTCAGAAAATTCATGACTTTGTTTTTGCACTTGGGTAACACTGGGCTTTAGGAAAAGTAAAAGGTTTTTTCTTATAAATGGTTCCACTCTCTGTTATAAGTTACTAGAGATACGAACCCAAAAATTATCAAATTAGATGCCATACCAGCTTGTTGTATGCTTTCATATTGAGCAAATTAATAAATCATTCGAGTATGTATCAACCTGGCGGCCGTTTCTTTTCTGAAGCCATGGATGAAATGGGAAACGAGGAATCCTTGCAATTCGATTTCGACGTTATTAGAGCTGCCACATGCGAATTTTCTGATGCAAATAAGGTTGGAAAAGGTGGATTTGGGCCCGTTTATGAGGTATGAAAACAGTATTACCAAGCATCTATTGTCAAAATATGTCAAACCATTGTATTTAGTTCCTGAAAATTGATTCGAATTCTTTTATTTATGCCTTATTCTCTCACATATTCAGGGTAAGCTTCCCAATGGACAAGAGAAAGCAGTAAAAAGACTATCGAGAACCTCAGGACAAGGAAATTTGGAATTCACGAATGAGGTTGTATTAGTGGCCAAGCTCCAACACCGAAATCTAG
>CM036134.1:9008834-9020215 GCA_002916485.2 Juglans nigra | reverse complement strand
AGAACCTAAATCCAACCAATATACAAAGAATTACCAAGTCAAAATCACATGCATACCTATTCAAGTTACAACATCATGTCAATTGTTTTTGTCAGTACTTTTGTGATTTGGGAAAAAAACGAATTAAGTACCTATCGATCGAACAAATTTATAATTTGATGGTGAGACTGCAAATCGAGCATTAATATGTGTATAGGATAATATAAGATATATATTTCGGAAGCCCCAAATGAGAGGAGAACTACTGCCGTTAGTCTTGACGGCCATGTGCAACGCATCCAGGTTTTAAATAATTTTTTCTTGACCACGAGCCATGATGCTTAGTTCTATGCAAGCTTTTTGAAAATTGAGTACTCTTCAGAAAAAATAAGACCTACTACTACATAAAAGTAAATTTTTTGTAGTGGATATCACTGCTTTTAAAAAGTCTACGGCTTTGAATGTAGCTTGTAGATCTTGAACTTGTACAAATTATTTTTTTTTTGTTGAAATGAAATGATTGGTTTCCTTGTTTTATACATTTTATTTTCTTCCTTCTTATATTCTCATCATTTTTCTCCGGTCCCTAATTACTGATCGCAATTTAAATTCATTATTTAAAAAAATCTCTGAAATTCTGGAGTTGAACAGCCGAAAGTTTCATTTAAAAAAAGGTTAACTACAACTTCATAATGCTGGAGCTCAAGCTACCAAAATGTCTAATTCAGTTCATGAACAAAGTGTTGGTTTTTTTTTTTTACATATACACTACCATTTATCTATAATTGATGACTGATCATAAAGGTGAGAAATAAAAGCGCTACCATTTATCTCTACATATACACTACCATTTGTCTGTAATCTACCATGTGTGTGTATAAGATGTTTGCTTTTGCCCAAGAAAGGCAGAGACGGAAGGTTTACTTTTATAATAAGCAAATTGAAATGCGTGAAGTTATTAGCAGAAAATATGGGGATTACATGGAGTGGGATTGGCCTTGGATTGACTCGATCCTATATTATTA
The DNA here is from genome assembly GCA_002916485.2 of Juglans nigra. Classification (NCBI taxonomy): domain Eukaryota; kingdom Viridiplantae; phylum Streptophyta; class Magnoliopsida; order Fagales; family Juglandaceae; genus Juglans; species Juglans nigra. Next base: position 9,019,211 of record CM036134.1, on the reverse strand, counting down.
GGGATAAATTATGGATAATTCTATTAGGCTCAATAAATGAGTTAAAGCCCATAAAAGAGTTTATCGGATAAGTTATATTTATTTGAACCTAGAGTTAAGGCTCCATTATTTTTTAAACTCCAAGCTCGTGAGTGTTAGACTCCAAACACTATTACGCACAAAAGAAACTTGCCTAAGGATTGGTTGCTGCAGCCAGCCCTCACATTCCCAGACTATCACATCGCCTCCTACACATTCATAACACCCACATCCCTTCCTCCCTCACATCTCACGGCCTCCGCCCAGTGGCTGTCACCACATGTCCTCAAACCAACGTATGTCCAAGCCCCAAGTCCTCCACCGTGAGCCTCTTCCTCCAAGCCGTAACACTGTAGCTTCGTCCCTTCTCACGAAAAATAGCCTCCATGCACGACCAGTGCTCCACTCGTTAGCCTTCACATTAAAGCTCTCTCCTCCACGCTGCAGTAGTCATGGACAGCCACCGGAAAATAGCCTCTGCATGCTCTTTTACATCCAGCCAGCCCGTGCTGCAGGAAGCTCCTCCATGTCTCCTCCCTCAGCCGCAACACCACAATGAACCACCTAGATCTGCCGTAGTCCACTGTAAACGACAGACCCCATATGGCAAACCCTGTTTTACCACCCGAGAACGAAGCAGCAATGAAGCCAGCCGTGTCCTCTTCCTCCACGACTACAACCTCCCCACGCTCAAACACCACCTTACTGAGACTACACCTCTTGAGCCATCGACGAAACCACCGCAGCCCCCGTTTCCCTTTGGCAGAAGGAATTAGAATGAGGAAGCCACGCCCCCAGTGCCAATTGTGAACCACCGTGAAGACTCTGTGAGCTTCCGTTACTGCCAGCTTCTATTACCCAGTCTTGAGCCACCGTGAAGCCCACCACGCCCCCCACTTTCAGTCACTACTCGTCCCCATCAGAAGATCACGGCCAAAGCCCCACACTGTCTCTCGAGTAAGCTTCCCTTTCCTATAGAATGCATAAACCTTGTAGCATGAAATATTAAGTGTGTGGCTTAAATTACAAAAATGCCCATACCTATCTAAGACTAACGGGTGAGAATATTTTAGTGTTAGGAAGAATTTAGGTTTAGGAAATATAGATTATTTTAGTAGTTTAGATTTTAGAAATTTATGCAAATTACTTGTTTATTTTTATAGGCGACCGATTACGTGTAGAAAACAGTAGATTAGCGCTATGAGGTAAGTAGCATGGTCATACCCTTACACGTTGCGCGGTAAACGACATGTTTCCTTTTATAAAAATGTTATGCATGTATACCTTCATTGGAAGCCCTTTTTTACGTACCTAAATCATGATTTTATATGAGAATTTTTGCATTAAAGTATTTATGAAAGTCGTGATTTTATGTGAAGGTTTATGAAAATTCATGATCTTATGTGATAATTTATGCATTAAAATAGTTATGGAAAGTCATGCATGATTTTATGTGAGAGTTATGTATAAAATTATTTATGAAAAATCATCATTTTTCGTGAGTATTATGCATTAAAATATTTATGAAATATTATAAATTTATGTGAGTCATGTATCACGACATGTTATGAAGGAATGTGATTTCTTTTGAAATATATGATATGACAAGTATGCAAGTATGATTATGATGAAATATATTACTTATCAAAAAAAGATTATGATGAAATATGAATGATATGATATGTAACGGCCTATGTTATGATTTGAAGACGGTACCTATCTTATAGGCATATTGCATTGCCAGATCGTACATGCTGGTAGTGCACCCAGTATGTATTTCTTATGTATGGATTTCACAAACCGTGGTCACGGGCGGAATCAGAATCTACTTAGATTCTCTATCCCTAACTCACGGGGGTCAATAGTATGTATAGGCCTATGATAAGTGAAAGATAAGTTCATATTCATGCTATTTACGTATGTATTTATGAGTATGCATATTTTTCCAGAAAATCCTATGTTTATTATATTTACTGTATGATGTATTGCTTATTGAGTATTCGACTAATTTTTGTTTGCTTTTATGTTTTTAACCACCTCAGGTGATGATCTTTTTGAAGATGAGACTGCAGGACAGAACTTGACCCTGGGAGGTAAGGCAGAGGCCTAGACAGATTATGCTATGATTAGTTTTATGATTTTAGTTTAATAATTTATTTTGATTAGCACATGAGACTTCAGTGATTTTCAATAAGTGCTTCCTCAGACTCTCTTTTAGATTTTAGTATTTAAATAAGATGAAAGTTATTTATTTATTTATGGGATCTTTCATAACTGGCACTTCGTTAGTCAAAAAAGTTTTTAAGTCAAATTTAGTAGCACACTTGTTTCCAGAGATTTTTTAAAATTTACTTTATTGAGGAATGGGGTGTTACATTCCTGATGAGATGTTTATACTCCCATTAATGGGAATACCCTTGGAGATATTTCCGGTGGCCCACAGACGGTAAAATATTTTTTCACCTAATTGTTACAGAGTTTTCATGCTCCATGTACTCTTTGCCTGAACTTTAAAACGTGACTTTTTTTCCCTATTTCTTCCTCTTTTGATATGACCCAGAGATTGTGAACTTCTTTTAATATATAGGATTCGACTGCTTGAGGGAAAGGATCAGGCCAATCAAACTATGGTGGAGGTGCATTTTATATGCCATTAAGCTTGCCCTTTTCCATTCCTTGATACCTTTACTTTAGCATAAGCCATTTTCTTTTTCTCTCTTTCTTTTGGCCTGAAGCAATGCAGAAGAGGCATCTTTGATGTAAATTATTTTCATAGTGGCAGCATTGCTCATTGTTTTTTGATTATTTTATTTTGTTTGGTGTAGAGGCATGGGTGCATTGATTATTGGATTGATGTGTTCCCAGCAATAAAGAACTGGAAATGTTGATTTTAATGTTCCAAGAAATCTATTTCCATTGTTTGAATTGATTCATTGAAGTTTTTATATTCATGTCATAAAATTGAATTGTGAGCCGTTGAGGCTTGTAAAAATAACAGACTAACCTAAACAAGACTTTTTATAGACTTCAAAGCTGTTATAGACCGAAGCTCTTTATTCATGAGCACCGAAGATGTTAGCTACTGATGATGCGCTTCATTTATGAAGACTTAGGTATATCTAAACTCCCAGCCACAACCACGATCAGAAAGTTGGCCAGGTTAAGCGCCCCCGCCACAACCACGGTCCTTCAACGCAACAGGATCCTATTGATTTGTTTAGGATGGCTTTATTTTCATGTGCTTGTGTTGTTATCTTTTTCTTTTTTTGTGCTTCTGAGCCATACACGCATACTGCCGAAACTTCAAGTGGGGTAGCCACATCTGATGGGTTTTATTCTCCGGAGTTTAGGGGTGATTTTGGTGCTGGGCTTTTGGATCTCCATGCTATGGATGATACAGAGCTTCTGTCTGAGGAATGTTTCGTTGAAAGGTTTTCTGTTCAACTGTGCAGGAAACGTCATAAATGGTCATGTGAAGTTTGTTCCCATAAAATCAGAATGTAATGTGCTTTATAGTGTAGCCTTGAGAACTAAGATTGAAAACCATGGAATGGATATAGTCCTTGTTGCTCAAAGTTTTCTTTAAATTTTTTATTTTTATTCAGTAATATATGCTTGTCTTTCTTTCCCCTTTTATGAGAATGAAAAATAGTGACTATGCAATATCATTCAGTTGATACATTGGGGTTTAGGCATTTAGCTTAATTCAAAGTTCCTAAATCATGTAGACCTGCATATAGGATGAGTTACTTGGCCTTTTTTGGGCTGGAACTAGCTTCTTAACTTAAATAAAAAGCGAAAGAAATATAGGGAGTAAATTTTTCTGAAATAAAAAGGGCGGCAGATTCCAATTGCCTTCTGTAAGCGAATCAAGGAGGATTTCACCCAGAGACATGGTGGAGGAAAAGCTGCAACAACAGTTGCCAACAGCCTCAACAAGATTCTTCTGCTTATCCCTTTTTCTTCTTTTTGAAGTATATCACATTGTTGCTGTAAAATAGGATATTCATTTTAAATTTTATATGTTACTTTAATTCCAAAATTTTGGTCCTGGTGATTTAGGCCCAAATTCAAGGAGCAGATGCAATATTGTGTAGATCATCCAAAGGAGATCAGCAACCTGGCTAAAGTGAAAGCTCAGGTTTCGGAAGTCAAAGGAGTTATGATGGAAAATATAGAGAAGGTAAGGCGGTGTTGCTTTCTCTTCTATATGTCAAAGCAAAGACTTGTAAAAAAATGTCAATTTCAAAGGTTATATTCTCTTTGGTAGAATCTTTTGTCAGTTAAACTAAAGAAGCCTAATTTTTTATTTTTTTGTTTGGAACTATGGTGCCATTTCATTTTATTAACAATTTTTTCTGTATAGGTTCTTGACCGTGGAGAAAAGATAGAGCTTCTGGTGGATGAAACAGAGAACCTTCATTCTCAGGTTAGTGACTTTGTATTGTTGATTTTTCTTTTTCTCCATGTTTTTTAACCTCCCAATCTTGGAATGACTGTGGTATATAAATTATAGAAAAGAATAATAAACCCAGACCATTATTGAGGACATACCGGATGATGAGGAACCATTGTAACCACCAGAATTCAACGAGATTATTTAGTGTTCTTATTACTAATAAGTTTTTTTTTTTTTATTAGTGTTCTTATGCCTATTTTGATTTATGTGATGGATGGTTCAAGTGTGAAAGGTATTTTTGGCAAATAAGTTTTGGACTCCGTTGTATTTTACTTATTTTTCTTTCGTTTTCTGGAATTTTGAAATGTCTTTGTTCTGATTTGTTCTCATGATTGAACTGATAGTTGATTTGAAAAGATAGGGATTGTTTTTGGACCAGTTTTTCTTCGCACTTGGTCGAATATCCGGTTGCTTGGGCTTTTTGCTTCTACTTCTGGGCTTAAAGTAGTTTGTGTTTTTTTTTTTTTCCCTCTCAATGCTTTCGAAGTTATATAATCATCACAAACATGCTCATATGATCTGAATTGATGTGCAATTCTGGAGAAGGTTTTGATTCCAAGTTGAAAATTCAGGGGAAGTCTTCCAATGATGAAAATTCAGGGGAAGTCTTCCAATGGTGGGAATGTGTAGAGATCCAAGAACTTTGCTATCAAGGCACCCCAAGAAAGTTTTACTATTCAGGATTTTGATATGGACAAGATCTATGGCGTTGGTTCCTATTCCAAGGTTTATAAATTTCTTTTTCTCTATTTTCATTTTTGCAAGGTATGGTAGGTTTTTCATTGATTTGGCTCATTTGCACTTTTGTAATTTTGGGTGCTAAATGGTTCGTGTAAGTTTTCTTTTTTCTTTTGTCGTAGGCTGGGGTTTGATGAGTTGATGGTATTTGGTATTTAATGTTTGTGAATGGTATATTTATGTAAGGTTTTTTAGGTTTTTGGTTTTCAAGTTTTTTGGCAGCATTTCTCTTATGATTATCGATGGGCCCTATGCAATATAATATTGTGGTTTTGTTGGCATGTTTATAGCCGTTTCCGTTCACATTTTAAAAACATATAATGCAAGGGTGTTCGGATTAACAACAAAGATAGTTTGGTAAATTACGTCAGGATGTGATGGAACATCGGGTTTAATATGGATGCCTCCTGAAGTCAGGGCAAACATTTTCTTCCCCATTCTTCATACCCTGGTATTGATGCCCTGTTGTTTTCACAAAATGGAAAATGCAGCTCTCCAAGCTGTTGTGTGATTATGTTAAGCTTTTATAGCATGCTGAACTTTTGTCTTCTCAGCCACAAAATATAAGAAAAACAATAAGAGCAGTTATTTGAGTTGAGGAGATGTGTAGGTTCTTGAGACAACATGGCCTAGTGGGGTTGGTGGAGCTTCTCACCTACACTTTTAGAAGCTTAGCGTGTGTGTGTGTGTGGGGAGGGGGAGATGCAGAGAGGATCTAAGGATTATCAAGATGAGAATCATGTATGCTGCAGATCTGTTTAGGAAGATACATTGCCTATTCCATTTAATATTTTCCTAGAGAGTTAATTTGGCAATTTTTTGTGTTTATACCTTTTCTTCACACTGTTTTGCCTGGCCTAACAGACAACAACAATAACCATATTGAGGCCCTAAATTCATTTTATGCAGGAACATTTATCATATCTCCAAAAATATTGCAGCACAAGCTTCAGAAAAGGAATGTATCATCCACCTTGGTGCAGAAGTAGATAAGCTTCGACAGCAACTCCATAAGAGATTCAATGTCCTGTCCATCAGCCCCGTCAATGAAACACGGACAAAAACCTTAAATATTCATTTCCGCCAAACTGTGCAACCTTATATTTTTATATCTTAATGAAACATTAGCATGACATATACTGTTGGCTAAAAAAACTGTAATTTAAGTTGCCATAGTTTGCTTATTCACTGAACTTGTATGAATTTATGATTTGTTTTAACCTTGTACCGTTTCACTTGTTACTTTATTAACAGTTTATCCATCCGCATATTTCTCACCACCTTAGTGAATTTGAATGAATGCCTACCAATATCAAGATTTATCTACCTGTCCATTACACAGTTTATCAATCGGTTTTGCATCCTTCTTTTCATCCTATTGTTCATTGTGGAGTGACATGTAACCTAATAGGATCCAATTTGTTCTCACAGCTGCAAGTTTATCCTATTATTACCTAATACACGTAATAGTCATATTTCAATCTACTTTCTGCTATTATTTGCTTTTACAGAAAAGTTTTATGTTTAGGCACAATTTTCCTATTCTTCCAACTGGGCAAAAGGCAAAAGTCCCTTACGTGTGTGTGTGTGTGTGTATATATATATGTCAGAGTTAATGATTGGCAAATCAAAACTTGGTGTAAATTATAAGTATAATATGTTAAGAGTAAAACTTTTAACGAAATAATTGAAATACTTCAGGATGCTTGGCTCTTTTATACAAGAGATCGAATGGAAATACTTCAGGATTTTCCATTCGACTTCCCATTTTCCACAACCAGTCTAGTGTCACTCAAGTCATTTTCAAGATGAGCTGTATTGATATTTAGATTGCTTTGAATCAGTCATGCAATAAGATATGGTCGCATCGGATTCAGCTGGTCCACGTAAAAAACACGCATGTACGTAGGCTCATCCCACTGCTTGGAATTTTCAACATCGTGCACTTCGGGGCTTGAAATACTCAAGTCATGCAGAAACAGGTACACTTTTTCCAATGTTTCATTTCGAAAATATTAAATTAAAATATTGTTAAAATATAATTTTTATTTTATTATTTAAAAAAATTAAATTAATTTGTGTTTTGTTTTGTTTTGTTTAAAAATTTAAAAAATTTATAATAATGTAGTAATGATTAGATGAAAACGTTGAAGATTTGAAATTAAAAAATATTTATATTTATATATTTAAATATTAAAATAAAATGAAAGCATCTCTTTATCTCTAATTCTTTTGTTTCATAATTTCAGCAAAGGCGTACAGATTTTTCGTATTTACAGATTTTTATTTATGTCTTTATTTCTATGTTTGGTATGTCTGTAATCGACATTTATATCTTAATGCGAGTTATTTTCCTGAGAAAAAAAAAAAAAAAAAATCCTTGGCTTGTAACAAATGAAATGCTCTCCCATCACGCATTAATACCAAACCTAACCTTACCGATACAGAAAAAAGAAAAAGAAACGTAATCGTACAAGTGCATTGTTTATGACGTTATTCCTCAATCACGTGATACGGATTATAAGAACACTAGTAAAAGATTCACTATATATGAAGACAAATTGAAGAAAAACTACAAACATATGAAGCTTTTAAGTACACATCTTGAATCTGTTATGATCACTATTTTGTTTGATGTTGGCAATGAAAAACTTTTATTAGTTACCAAACTCACCTCAACTCATCTCAACTCATCATTACAACTTTTTCAAATCTCAACACAAAATATAATAAACAATTCAACTTTTTCAAATTTTAAAATAATAATAATATTAAAAAATAATATTCTGACAATATTTTATCATCATAACTCAACTCAACTCAACTCACTTCAACATCCAAACACACCCTTAACATCTATTTTATAAACTTTTTTTTATAAGTATTTGATGTCCAACAAAAGGATGGTTTTAACATATGTTGTTGGCTTAGTAATAATAATAAAAAATTAATGTGTACTTTTTTAATAATGAATAAATATTTAAATTACAATTTGAATTAAAATAAATGCAAATTTCATTATCAATATTTTAATAGAATAGTGATAGATTTAGAGAGTCAGTTATTTGGTGTTGTTAAAAAATGGCTAGCTAAATTTATAAAAATAAATTTTCTAGCTAAATTTTGATCAAACTTTATTGTTTTATAAATTTTCTAGCTAAATTTTGATCAAACTTTATTGAGTCCACTACTAATGCTCTAAGAGTACAAGTTCTAAATAAATAAGTCTCACATAAATTTTTATAAAAAAAAACTTAAAAAAATATTCTTTATTAATGAGACCAATTTTTTTACAAATGAATTAGATGAGACTTGTCGATTTGGGGCTTGTACTTAGCATTATTCTAAATATATTAAGCCTTCATTTTGTTATATGCATGAGATAGATGAAAGTACTTGAATATAAAATTATAAAAATATTATATAAGTTTGATAGAAGATCTTTTTATAAAATTAAATTTATTTTTTAATTAAATTACATGATTATGTTTGTTGATTGAATTTATTTATTTTTTAGATTATAAAAGAATGTCATGTTTTGGAATTTTTTCTTATTTTTATTCCATTATATAAAATATTATATTTTTATCACCTTTAAATTATTTTTATTTAAAAAGACTTGAGATTAAAAGTAGATGGCTAATACCATTAATATATCATTAGATACATTATTAGTTGGAAGGGTAATGACCAATGAACGTGTCTGACTAGAGACTTGGATTTTTCAACATCTAAATTTCTAATTGCCCGCAGGCTTTATGTTAAATATTCAACATACAAATTTCCAGATTGGTATCTTTAACGTACAGCGCAAGTCCATCCTTCCTATTCTCCGTAAAACCTAATCATATTGGTTCCTTTGATTTGCAGGCCAAAGAGAGAGGAACAACGAAGATCATGTGTTATTCAAAACGACTTTTATTGCTCGGCATCCTTCTTGTCTTACTTTTTGTTACTCCCATGGCTCAGCACTGTTATCAAACTGGTAACTACACCAGCAACAGTACCTACAGGGCAAACCTCGTTAGCCTCCTGGCCTCCATGTCCAACAACACGAAGATCGATTACGGATTTTACAATTTCACCGCCGGAGAAAATTCCGACAAAGTGAACGCGATTGCACTTTGTAGAGGAGACGTTACGCCGGATGTATGCCGTAGTTGTATCAATTCCACAAGTCAAGAACTCTTGCAGTCTTGTCCCAACCAGAAGGAAGCAATCAAATGGTCCGACTCCGGTAAATGTACTGTACGATACTCAAACAGATCTATATTTGGCGTTATGGAAGAGCAGCCTATGTTTGCTTTTTATAACACACGAAACGCATCCGACGTAGAAGGGTTCAACAACGTGCTAAGGCCCCTGCTAGATAGGCTAAGAAATAGCACCGCACTTGGAAATTCTATTCGCAAGTTCGCTCTGGGAAGCGAGGCAGCCCCAGACTTCCAAACAATCTATTCACTTTTGCAGTGTACTCCTGATTTGAACTCATTGGACTGCAACAACTGCCTGCTGAAGTTATCTGAATATACGTCATCTTGTTGTAATGGTCAAAAGGTGGGAGGAGTATTCGTAACACCAAGTTGTTATTTAAGGTATGAGACATACAGTTTCTATGACCCTGCAGCTGAGTCACCACCTCCGTCGCCTCCGCCACCGCCTATAACGCAGCCAGTTCCCCCCCCACCAGTACTACAACTGCTTCCACCCACACAAGGTACGTATGGTAAGCGACCTTTTCGTTCTGTTTTGGTTCTACAAGGTATATAAATCCTACTGCATGTGCCAACGTTTTATCATTTATGGGGACTTTGATTTTGAGAGAAGAATTATTACATATAAATTAGAATTTCGATAGGCGATTAGACAATTCTTTCTTGTAATCGTAGAATATATCTTTAACTTTACCATATTCACCTCCCGAAATGAGCTGTCTTTATGCAGCACTCTATTTCTTGTCTAAATAAACTTTATTCCACAAAGAGAGAGTCATACTTCTGGGTGTAAACGAATGGTCCTCTGGGCGGTGCCGTCTCGGCGTCTCCCCAGCTGAAATTTTGAAACTACCTTTCAAGTCTGTACCCTCTAAAGTTCTAAACGCGTGAGGAAGTAAATCCCTGAAGTGACCTCTTATAAAGTGCCTCTGGCTTGCAGAGCAGAGA
>CM036134.1:8971294-9003834 GCA_002916485.2 Juglans nigra | reverse complement strand
GAACGTTAACATATTTGGTGTTCGGATGTACATAATTTTCTGGTGATTTTCATCAAATAACGTTCGAACGTATAGTCTAAACATCCGAACGTCTGAATAATCACACAGATACCTTAATCGAGCGGGAAATTTCCCGCTCTTATTTTAACGTTCGAACGTTAACTTGAAACGTTCGAACGTATGATTCCTACTATACTAACTTATAATATAATATATATACTACATTTTATATATATATATATATTTATAACTATATACTACATTGTATAGTATGATAGCATAATATTTTAAATGAGAACATAAAAGTATATAATAAATAAGTTATACCATATATATAAATCAATAATATATATTAAATTGTTACTTATTAAATTCTTTATTATATACTAACTTATACTATAATATATATACTACATTTTATATATCTATTTATAACTATATACTACATTGTATAGTATGATAGCATAATATTTTAATTGAGAACATAAATGTATATAATATATAAATTATACCATATATATAAATCAATAATATATATTAAATTGTTACTTATTAAATTTTTTATTATATACTAACTTATACTATAATATATTTACTACATTTTATATATCTATTTATAACTATATACTACATTGTATAGTATGGTAGCATAATATTTTAAATGAGAACATAAATGTATATAATATATAAATTATACCATATATATAAATCAATAATATATATTAAATTGTTACTTATTAAATTCTTTATTATATACTAACTTATACTATAATATATATACTACATTTTATATATCTATTTATAACTATATACTACATTGTATAGTATGATAGCATAATATTTTAAATGAGAACATAAATGTATATAATATATAAATTATACCATATATATAAATCAATAATATATATTAAATTGTTACTTATTAAATTCTTTATTATATACTAACTTATACTATAATATATATACTACATTTTATTTTATATATCTATAACTATATACTACATTGTATAGTATGATAGCATAATATTTTAAATGAAAACATAAATGTATATAATATATAAATTATACCATATATATAAATCAATAATATATATTAAATTGTTACTTATTAAATTCTTTATTATATACTAACTTATACTATAATATATATACTACATTTTATATATATATATTTATAACTATATACTACATTGTATAGTATGATAGCATAATACTTTAAATGAGAACATAAATGTATATAATATATAAATTATACCATATATATAAATCAATAATATATATTAAATTGTTACTTATTAAATTCTTTATTATATACTAACTTATAATATAATATATATACTACATTTTATATATATATTTAACTATATACTACATTGTATAGTATAATAGCATAATACTTTAAATGAGAACATAAATGTATATAATATATAAATTATACCATATATATAAATCAATAATATATATTAAATTGTTACTTATTAAATTCTTTATTATATACTAACTTATACTATAATATATATACTACATTTTATATATCTATTTATAACTATATACTACTTATTAAATCATCAATAAACACCATAAGCTCATAAACTATTCACAAAATTCACAAACAATAATCACAATTATTTCAAGAGTAAGCATAAAATCACAACAACATGTATAAACATATTGCTAAACTTTAGAAATATAACAAGCATTCACAAAAAAACCAATAATCTAATTGTCAATAATGTTATATATTAGGATCCTAATATATAACATAAACATTTATAATATAATATTAAATTGAAAAACGTTCGAACGTAATAATAAGTACGTTCGAACGTTCTGTGTATATAAGGCCAAAACCGAACGTCGAAACGACATTTCCAATACGAATCGTCTACTTCGTTGCACGCCACCACGCCTCCTTCACCGCTGCCGTCAACTCCGCCACAACCGTCACTAAAGGTAGGCATTCATCTTTTATTCAAGTAACATGTATTTTATTGAGATTTGGATTGAGTTTTGTTTAAAATCGGATAAGTGGTTGCCGGATATTCGTTGTCATTTTCCGGCCACCACGGCTAGTCATTGGCCGAATAGTCACTGTAGAAATGTTTCTTGAAGTGTATACTTCATTTCCACGGTGACATTTCGGTATTTAGAACCGTGTAGAGAAATTTTTGAGATTTCAATAATGGCTGAGTCGACTCAGCCATTCTGCATCGAAACGTTCGAACGTTTCACCAAGATGTTCGAACGTACGACGTTTAAATTACAGAGCCGTTACGGCTTCCACGTTCGAACGTTTAATTATAACATCCGAATGTAATGATTTTCTACATTATTCATGCTTCGACGTTCGGACGTTCATATTTATGTTCACACGTAAAACAAATACGTTCGAACGTATTTGTTTTAACGTCCGAACGTACGTCAGCCAATATCTATTTACTGCTTATGTTCGAACGTACATTGTTACATTCGAACGTATTTTTTTTACGTTCGAATGTAAATATATTGACATTATTTTACGTGCGAACGTATAAATAAACATCCGAACGTTTTATCTTTAACGTTCGAACGTTAAAGATAAAACGTTCGAACGTTACGGCAGAGCATCTTAAAATTAATACAAAAAAATGCATTATTGTAAATAATTTTTTTTCCTTTTCTATTTTCAGGATATGGCTCTTCCACTGCATACCAGGAAACGAGGGAGGGAAGGAGCCACGTCGGACACTGCCCGTATCGGAGCTCGTACTGTTATGGTAAAGCGAGAGGTCTTAATTAATGAGTTCGACGAACTCTGTTGGTAGCAGACGAACCTGAGAGATGTTTTCCTCAGTAGAGGCTGGGGAAATATCTGCACATTGAGGGGGAAGGTATACCCCTCAATGGTTCAAGAATTCTATATGGGGATGTGTGACATGCCTCAGGATGCATCCTCTCACACCGTGACGGTACACGGTGTTTCCATTGAGGTATCAGCAGATGTTATCGGCGAGCACCTTGGGATTCGTCGAGGAGTGGAGACATTTGCACACTCGACACCCCGTGAGGATGTAGGCACTTCTACATCATCTACTGGTCGGGGATGTGAGCCAGCATCAGCTAGAGATGCAGGCCAGTCAGAGGCTGAGGATACTGGCATCGAGGCTCGGGATGATGACCGAGACGAGGATTTCTACATCCTCACCAGAAGGGATCGCATGCAGATCGAGCAGAAGAACGCCTTCAACCAGAACCATCTGCTGCATTTCTTCCACATGTTGCACCTTATTGTTGCAACAAATGTCGATCATGTGGCTCATAAAACCACATTTAGTCGGCTTCGGGCACAATTTTTGATACGAGTGGCACGTGGAGATCCTATAGATTTGCCATTGCACATCTTTCAGAGGATCCGTTACGAGGCGAGCATCGTCTCCACGGATAATCTCCCATATGGTGTCCTCATCAGCCGACTATTACTTGCACGGGGAGTGCCGACCCAGCCAGAGGAGCGGGTCAAAGATCAGATGAGCCCCCTCGACATGACCACGCATCGACTTAGCATTGGACAGGCGAGGGGACGTCAGCCACCCCCTGTAGAGGATCTAGTTCCTCCGACGCAGCCTGAGCCAGGTCATGTCGGGAGTAGTAGTCAGCATACGCCGAGTACATCTGCAGGAGATGTGCGGCCTGCTTGGGTTGATGCAGTCATCTCACAGCTAACTGTGCATATCGATCATAAGATCGATCGATCACTCGAGGCTATATCGGCGTCTGTTGTCGAACTCACCCATCGTGTAACTATCCTCAACGACAAGGTTGATACCTTGACTGAGGAGGTACGGAGTTCGACTTTTGCGGATAACGTTATCATCTTACTGTTATTTACTACATTCTATCAAATTTTGTGTTTTATTTTTAATATTTGTAATGAAAAATATTATTGAATATTTCTATCGTTTTTTAATTTCAATTTTTAATCTTCTTTGATGTTATATTTTTCAACTTTAATACTAAATCACTGCATTTCAAATATATATAAATCAATAATATATATTTATATATTACAAAGTGTGTATATATAAATATATACAATTCAATTTTTTAGACTTGTTCACAAATTATCCACAATAAAAACCACATAATTTTTAAATTAAAGTCATTTAATTTAAATTTACAATGAACGTTCGAATGTTATTACTTAACGTTCGAACATTGGTGCAAACATTTTACGTTCGAACGTAAAATTAATAACATTCAGATGGTTGCGCCAAAACATTTTACGTTCAAACGTAAACAGACATAATGTTTGAACGTATATGTAACGTTCGAACGCATATTTCCCATACGTTGGAACGTAAAAAAATCTCATTCTATCTTTAGTGACGGTTTCCAGAAACTGTCACAGAAAATGCCTTTTAGTGACGGTCTAGGGACTGTCACAATTTCCTAACCGTCACTAAAAAGCAATTGTGTTGTAGTGGAAATGCAAGAATCCATAGTTGTTTTTGGTCCTCAACTATGAAGGGTGAATACCCTCTCGTCTATATATAGTCGGATCGTGCAAATTGCTAATATCTTTCAGTCGAATTTGGGAAAAGAAAAAGACTGACTCGATCATACAATTTTATTTATACCTAACATCAGATATCTAATTCAAAATCAGTCTCTTTTAAACGAATTTGTAGTTTAGTTTGGATAAAAGCAGAACTCTAGTGTTTGCAGGGAAGGAAAGTAACCCATCAAGAACTACAATTGCTATAGTGGTGTCGGTTGTTGTTTCTGCTGTACTAATCTTCTGCATGTCATGTTTCTACCTCTTCTATTTAAGAGTCAAGAAGCCAAGGGAGAAACTTGAAAGTAAGTTCAGTATTTGTTTATTTTACATTGTTGCTATCATAATTTCTTCAAGTAGCAGGGAAAATATAGATATCTAGACACCTTACTGCATGCCTTTGACGTGATGCATCTCTAAAGAAGATCTTCTCTAAGTTAGCATTTCTTTAAATAATTGCATTACTTTTCTTCTGGCGATGCATTAATCTAATTCAGATTGTTTTTACGTGAAGGCGTGGATGAAATTAGTAGTGCTGATTCCTTGCAATTTGACATCGGGACAATTAAAGTTGCTACAGACAACTTTTCTGCTGCAAACAAGCTTGGACAAGGTGGATTTGGTATTGTTTACAAGGTAATGAGACCCAATCGAGTCGTAAATTATGTCATTTTACTCGTCATAGTTAGTTAAATCTAATATCATGAATGTTGAGGTTATATATGCTAAATTTTGGTATATTCATATCTTTCAGGGTGAGCTTCCAAATGGACAAGAAATAGCTGTGAAGAGGTTGTCCAAGGCTTCTCAACAAGGAGATCTAGAATTTAAGAATGAGGTCGAGTTAGTGGCAACGCTTCAACACAGGAATTTGGTACGGCTCCTAGGATTCTGTTTGGAAGGAAAGGAAAGACTTCTAGTCTATGAGTTTGTACCTAATGCAAGCCTTGAAAAGTTCATATTTGGTATGTTTGCCATTCCTCTCAAATCCCAAGTTCTATTCATAGTAATTACATTTTAATGGAATTGTCCTGTCTTCCACGTATATTGCTTCAACATGTAATTCACAGTACATTTGCATGAATATGCAGATCCAAACAAGAGTGCGCTAATGAATTGGGAAATGCGTATCAAAATTATAGAAGGCATAGCTCGAGGACTTCTTTACCTTCACGAAGATTCGCGACTTCGTATTATTCATCGTGATCTCAAGGCTAGCAACATTTTGTTAGATGCAAATATGAATCCAAAGATTTCAGATTTCGGCACAGCAAGATTATTTGTACCAAATCAAACTCAAGGCAATACGAGAAAAATTGTTGGGACCTAGTAAGTTTATCCACATAATCTATAGCTAATAACTAGGATGTAGCATGCTATATACAAGTAACACCCACAGTTTGTGCCATAGAAACAAACATGAACAAGGAGGTCCTTTAAACCATCTCCAAAAAATAAGATGGAATGAACTTCATAACATGTACCAAAAGCTTTGATGTCCTTCAACTTAAACTAATGATGTTGATAATGTTCACCTGCAGTGGATACATGCCTCCGGAATATGTAATGCGTGGACGATTTTCAGTAAAATCTGATGTGTTTAGTTTTGGCGTGTTAGTTCTAGAGATAGTGAGCGGTAAAAAAAATAACTATAGTTTTCAAGGAGAGAATGGAGCTGGCGGCCTTCTAACTTATGTAAGTGCAAATATATATATATATATATGTATATATATTTTATATGCATTTCCTTTTAATCTCAAAGTTCGACCAGATAGTAAGTCATATGGTGTTGAAAAAATAAATGAATGTTTTGCTTATTGTGGTGTCTCCCAATGTAACCATCTTGCAGGCATGGAAAAATTGGAGGCAAGGAACAACCTCAAATCTTGTAGATGCCACATTAAAGGCCAGGTCCTCAACTCAAATAATGAGATGCATCCACATTGGATTATTATGTGTTCAAGAAAATGTGGCTGACAGACCAACCATGGCTACAGTCGTCCTTATGTTTAATAGTCACTCTGTTACTCTGCCAGTACCCTCTAGACCTGCATTTCTTATGCACAACACTAGATCAGATGTGTCTTCCCAATTGGAGAATGGCATTGGGGTAACAAGACCAGATAGGCATCGAAGTAGATCTGTCCAAGCCTCAATAAATGAAGCTTCAATATCTGAGCTAGATGGTCGCTAACTTTTAATGGAATGACATGAACCCGTGAGAATGAAATGGAATGAGAATGGAGTGATGAAGGTGGCAATACACCAATCCTTGCATTGCCTCCTTTATCTTCTTGGCTCTTGACGTTGTAATTGGTCCATCTGAAATTTGCAAAGGATCTTTAAGACTAAATCCATCTTGGTGCCCATCATGGAAGCTAGTGGGAATGCAATTCTACAAGTTCAAGATTCCCATCCCCCACCCCCTGTATTTCAATTTCTTAAGCAACTTCTTTATAAATGAAGATGTTGCATTGGTGTGTACTTAGCCAGCAAAAATATATATGATGTCATTTTCTTCATCCCAAATGTTTAGACATGATTAAACTTTAAATAATTAAGTTTCCCTGCTGTAAATGTTGTGATTAATTCCCTCCCCCGATCAAGGAAGGTCATTTTTTCCTTTTTTGTTTGAAATCTAATTTTTGCGATTATTTTCTTAATTTTCTTTTCTAGTAAATTTGTTAATTAAGAAATTCCATATAAAGCACACGAAATGACACATTTTGAACAATTATTGGAACTGACAAGACATTTCCAGTGGTTTATTGACATGAATGTAACGAAAAATAGAATAATTTTGATAAATGGTGAAAAATTCAGAGATTAGAAGGTTCAAATTTTAGAGTTAAAGAGACCGATATATCATCTACTAAGAAAAGCGAAAAGGCTTTTCCAACCCTTTCAATTTCTTGATTAAGATGATCATCTTGTTTGTAACGAAAAGTATGTATACTTGTGAGAGTATTTAAATTAGATTTGTGATTAATTTTTTGACAACAAAGCACACTGCATATTTTTGCTTGCTTCATGCTTCAAAGAGACATACAGTGGGTGCTTTTGACGTTGTGCAGAATTACATTTGTTAATCATGACATCACGCGTGTTGTGCTAGTCCATATAATATAATTTATGGACCTCAGTGCTTGAATTCTTTTAAGACTCGGAATTTTCAGCATCATGAATTTTCAGAATTACAAAGAAGCAGCGTCACTACATCCTTCTTATTCTCCTTAAAAACTGCGGGAGTCACGTATATATGAGTTCAAACTGCTCCTTCGTTGGAATCTTTCAATTTGTAGACTAGAGATGGAAACAACCAAGATGTGTTAAGATGTGTTAATTGGAGAATACTTTTCTTCTCAGTACCTGTTGCTCCCACGGCTTAGCATTATAAGGAATGACGCCAATGACAAAGCAGATTAGCTGCAATCAAGCAGCAAGATTTCAGAAATAATTCCCAAAGATGCAACATGATAACTTAGAAAGTCAAATTTGTCTTCTTGTATATTTTTAATGTGTAATTTACTTTATTCTAGCATTCTTTCTATTTTGTATAGTTTCCTTAGATAAAACAGATTGTACATGGTACTATATATATAGACTGTAAATGGTTCTATAAATATGAATGACAATACACTCTCTCACTCAACTCATGAGATAGTTTTTCTCAAAATATCTTTATGGTATCAAGAGCCTCTACAGGTTGATAGAGTTTTTATTTTTCATTTTTATTTTTATTTTTTATTTTTGCCTCTATTGTTTCATCTACATCTTCAGATCCCTATCCATATCCTGTGTCACAAAATATATCCAATTTTGTTTCTCTCAAACTCAGCTCATCCAATTTTCTGCTCTAGAAAACTTAGATACTAAACATCCTTGAAAGCTATGATCTTCAAGGATTCATCACAGGTGATATCCATACCCCATCACAATTTATTCTTGATGAGTCTAATACATCTCAGTCCAATCCATTTTATCACAAGTGGCACAAGTCTCATAGGCTAGTTAAAGGATGGCTTACAACCACCTTGTCTGAGGAAGTGTTAGGCATTATTGTTGGTCTAAACACTGCCTTTGAAGTTTGGAGTGTTCTTGTTCATGCTTTTGCAAGAGTATCTTTTGATTGTAGGCTTGCACTTAAGCACAAACTTACCTCAATCACAAAGGGATCTAATTCCTTCAGTGAATACCTAAGGAGATTTAAAACAATCTGTGATGAGCTTGCTGCTATTGGCAAGCCTGTTTTTGAACACAAGAAGTCTTGGGGGCTTCTCAATGGTTTTGGTAAGGAATTTGAAGTTTTTACAGCAACCCTGCTTAGGCCACCTGTTCCAGCATACTCTAAAGTAGTCACTTTACTGGAAAGCTATGTTGATAGATACAAAATTGATGCTGCTCCTCCATCTATGAACTTCTATGGACAAAAGTTAAACAAACAAGGGAAACCAAATGCTAACACAGGTTCCTTTACATCCAAAGGTCGTGGCTTTGTCCAAGGCCAGACTATTGGATCCAAATCAAACTTTCCCTCCAGCAATCAATCTCGTGGTCTATCTTCAAATTACAAATATGCAAACAAAGAAGAAATTATTTGTCAAATATGTCACAAGAGAAACCACATTGCACTCAAGTGTTTCAATTGATCTAATCATTCTTTCACAAATGACAATCTTCGTTGGAGTTTTGCAGTAATCAAAATGGATGAAGTTCCTGAAACATCTTCATCGCATCCTGACACAGGTGCCACTGACCATATGACTGCTAATGAAGGTATTCTTCAGTCATTAATTCCCTATAATGGTCATGATGGTATAATGGTTGGAAATGGCAAGGTCTTGCCTATCACTCATGTTGGTCATGCAATGGTTGGCTCATATCAATCTCCAATTCAGCTGAAAGATGTGCTAGTGCTACCTAACATTAAGAAGGATTTATTATCTGTTAGTAAACTTAAATCTGATTACCCATTGAAATTTGTGTTTGATGGACATGGTTTCCTGATAAAGGATAGGGTAACAATGAGGACAGTAGCAACAGGGAGGAAGTAGAAGGGACTATACATTTTTGATGATGCTGTTCCAACTCCTCAGAATAAAAAGATTTTTTCTCTTCCAGATTTCGATCCACCAATAAAGAGAACTGGCATCTCAAGCTTGGACATCCAAACTCAAGGATTTTAGACTATCTTTGTAATAAGGAGTTTATTAATGTTGATTCAAAAAATTATTCTTCTCAAATTTGTACAAGCTGTCAAATAAGAAGAACTTCTAAATTGCCTTTTCTTTCAAGAGAAAATATTGTCAGTGTTCCTTTCCAAAAAGTCCATTGTGATCTATGGGGACCTGCTCCCACTCTTTCTAGAGAATAATATAGGTTTTATGCTATCTTTGTTGATGAAGCTACAAATTTCACATAGTTGATTCCTCTTAAACACAAATATGATCTTCAATCTACCTTTATTCAGTTTCATATGTTTGTCATGTGCCAATTCAATGCCAAAATTAGTGTGTCCCAAACTAATGAAAGGGGTGAATTTAATGACAAGAACCTCATTGCATACCTTCACAACCATGAAATTCTTCATCAATCTGCCTGTCCAAAAACACCAAAACAAAATGGCAAAGCTGAAAGAAAACACAGAAGTATAACCAACTTAGGTTTGACTATGATGTTTATGCCAAACTTCCATGTAGATTCTAGTTAGACTATTTTTCTACTGTTGTTTTCTTGCTTAATAGACTGCCATCTCCTGTGATTAATATGAACTCCCCTTTCTTCAGACTTTATGCTAAACATCTTGACTATAGCATTCTTCTAACCCTTGGACCTAGATGTTTTCCTTATCTTAGAGCTTATAGGTCTAATAAACTTGAACCAAAGTCATTGTCATGTGTCTTTATTGTATACAACACCAAACACAAAGGCTACAAATCCCTTTATCCACCCACTGGTTGAATCTTTACATCAAGGCATGTTGTGTTTGATGAGTCTGTTCTTCCTTATTCAACACCAACTATGTTATATGATTCTCCTTCTGTAGAAGGGGAATTCACTAGCTTCACTGAATGGCACGATGGCACTCCCAAGAAATCTGTTTTACAGCCTATGCCCTTTGCATTTGCTCCTCCTCCCTCATCATTAATTCAAATTGAGAGCAATTATTCACCACCTCCTTTAGGTTCTGAATCAAATCCTATGCAAAATCCAGTTTCATCAATTTCTGCTGAACCTACAGTGTAGGTACTCTCAACACATCATCCTATGCAAACTAGAGCTAGGTGTGGCATACACAAACCTAACCCATCGTTATGCAAACTTGCATAATCTGGTTTCCATTCATACTGATCCAAAGTCTATAAAATCTACAAGAAATCACCCTGGATGGTCTGCTGTAATGGAAGAGGAATTAGCTACACTTGCAATTAATCACACCTGGGAACTGGTTCTAAGAACAGTTGACATGAATGTCATTGGATCTAAGTGGGTGTACAAGGCTAAGCTAAAGGCAAATGGCACACTTGAGAGACTTAAAGCAAAACTAGTTGCCAAAGGGTTTAGCCAAGTGGATGGAGTGGATTTCTCTAAACTATTTCCCCAGTTGTGAAGCCTGCTAGTATTAGAGTGGTTCTCACACTTGCCACTATTAAAAACAGGGAACTTCACTAATTAGATGTTAAGAATGCATTAACATTCCTTCATGGATTTCTTAACAAACATGTCTACATGCAGCAACCACTTGGCTATGAAAATGAGCATCATCCTTAGCATGTGTGCAAACTTGCTCCAGCCTTGTATGGCCTCAAATAGGCTCTTCGAGCCTGGTTTGACAGACTCAGTGACTTTCTTTTACAACTTGGGTTTTATTCAAGTTCAGCAGATCCAAGTTTGTTTATTTGTCACTCTAAACATGGGATACTAATACTTCTATTATATGTAGATGATATGGTGGTAACAGGTGACAATCCTAACATAATTCAGTGGCTGATTAACAAGCTCAGTTCTCAATTCTCAATTAAAGATCTTGGTTTTCTTCACCATTTTCTGGGAATAGAAGTTCATAAAATTGGTTTATATCTTTTCTTATCCCAGCACAGGTATATTATGGAATTGTTAACTCGAGCCAATATGCATGAGTGTAAGTCTTTGTCTACACCTATGCCATCAAAAGGTCAACACCTCACTGCTTCTGACCAGCCATATCAAGATCCAACAACTTACAGAAGCATTGTTGGAGGTTTGCAGTACCTGACTTTTACAGACCAGATATGTCATTTTGTGTCAACTATGTTTATCAATTCATGCAAGCACCAACTGTCACTCATTTACATCTTGTTAAGAGGATATTGAGGTACTTGTAGGGCACTGCCAAACTTGGCATACGAATCATCTCAAGCAGCACACTAGATTTATATGGTTTTTCTGATGCAGATTGGGCTGGTTGCCCAACAACAAGAAGATCTACATCAGGATACTGCACATTTCTTGGCAGCAATTGTATCTCATGTAGTGCTAAGAAGCAACCTGCACTGTCTAGATACAGTGCTGAGGCTGAATATAGGGCCATGGCATCTACATCAGCTGAGTTAGCTTAGCTCTCACATCTTCTCAAAGATCTTGGAGTTTCACTACCAAAAGCACCAATTCTGCACTTTGATAATATGAGTGCCTTATATATGTCAGTAAATCCTGTTTTATATGCTCGAACAAAGCATATAGAACTTGATTATCATTATGTCAGAGAAATAGTGGCACTCGGTTCCTTAGAAACTAAGTATGTTACATCACTTGACCAGCTTGCTGATATTTTTACAAAGCCATTGCTTCAAGGTCTATTCAAAATGCTAAGAGACAAACTTGGCCTCTGTTACCTACCACGACCAAGTTTGAGGGGGAATATAAGGAATGACGCCAATGACAAAGCAGATCAGTTGCAATCAAGCAGTAAGATTTCAACAATAACTCCCAAAGCTGAAACATGATAACTTGGAAAGTCAAATCTGTCTTGTTGTATATTATTAATGTGTAATTTCCTTTATTCTAGAATTCTTTCTATTTTGTATAGTTTCCTTAGATAAAACAGATTCTACATGGTACCATATAGACTGTAACTACGTCAGTAACATGAGTACCTTTAGTGCAAACTTCGTTGGATTCCTGTCTTCCATGTATTCAAATTCCAACATAGAGATCAATGGCGGGTTTTACAATTTCTTCAGCTGAGAAAATATCGACAAAGACAACGTGATTTCCCTTTCATGTAGAGAGGAAACATTCCGCGTGAGTCATATTGTAATTATATCAATTCAACAATCCAGGCTCTATTACAGTCTTTCTCAACCAGAAGGAGGTTGTTAATGTGTGTTTTGTAGCCACCAACTACGACGGTATATATTATGGGTGCCTGTGAAGAACGAAAAAGTGGTGGTTGGGTGTGACCATGTCATCTCTTATGCCAAAATTAAAATATATCCAGATGGAACAAGGGAAGAAGGAAGTAAAGAATCTATAGGGAGAGTGATCGGTGAGTGAGTAAACTGTTCTTTCTTGGCCCCCTGTTCCCCCTCTTCATATAGGTCCTTGTCCACTCAGACTGCCACACTATCGGATTCGATGTGGTAGCCTCTTATCAATAATAGGATCTTTTGTCGTGATTCCCCACTTGCATTCTATGCCGGCACCCAGTTGTTATTTAAGATTCGAGATAGCCCTTTTCTATGACTTTGACACTGAGGAATCATGGCCACCACCGCTAGTGTCGCCAGCATCTCCCCCACCACCAGTGCTGCTTTGCTCTACTGAAGGTATGCTTCCTGTGCTTCATGCCCCGGAAGTTCAGGAACTCTTGTTGGTTTCTTTTTTTTTTTTTCTTTTTTTCTTCAACTTATTCTTTATGCAAATTAAGGCCGTGCGGAACATGGGTAGTCCTTCTGTGTCTACAAGTCAGTGTATGCCAACAAATATTATAAACTGTTTATGAATATATACATTGACAAGCGTACATTTATAATAATTAAATATAGTTAAGAATTTTCCTTCTTTAACAAAAAACAATAATGTATTCACGTTTAACTCAAAAGAAGAACGTTAGAAGGAATGTAAACAAAAAAAAGGCCTAGAATATAAAAGATAAAGCAAAAGAATAAGAAAATAGAACAAGATTACATGATTTTGCTAAAATTTAGCAAAACAAAAAGTACCATTTATCCATTTTAACTACTCACCTTCTCAAAACCACCTACATCTTTACTATCTATTTATTCTCTTTTCTATTAAAATAATATTTTTTATTCTCTCTTCATTTTTTTTAACTATAAATTTTTTTCTTAAAAAAAAAACACCATTGTTCAATAGCACCCAACCATTCTCGACAACCTACACAACAAGGATTCAATTCCTTGGGATGCACTTTTGGTGTCTAAAAAGAAGTAAACAAATGATGTTATTATGTTTCATACAAATAGAATATACACGTAAAATGTTAACAATGTAGGTAGAAGTGGTTCTGATGAATTGTGGGACAAACAAACGGAAAAATCATATGGCGAGCTATAGTGGAGAAGTAAAAATAGGATCCAACAGTTACAAAACCAAATCTATTCACCCATTGTGGCAAGCCAGATGTGAAGTGACTTTTTGACAAAGTTCACACATTTTTTACTTAATAGGCATCTGGATGCTCTTGATGCTTGCACAAATTATTTTTCTTATTGAAATAGAATGATTGGCATCCTTGTTTTATACATTTTTATTTTAATAATGATTATAATTAAGATGAGTGTTGATGACATGTTTTGTACACCTAGACCGAGTTACAACAACCAGCGTTGAGATCCATCTACATGCAATACAAAGATAGAGGGGGCCTCAGGGGTGGTCCGGAGAGCTTTCGATGCCAAAGTTAGTATTCTTTTTACTAGAGAATTTTCCTTAGAAGCAGAGAGAAAAAGACTTGTTCATTCCTGGGATCTGACTTTTATACGAGGTATCGGGGGAGCATTTCGTACCTTATGTCAGGGGCAATTAACTTGCTCACGGTCGCCAGGTCGTGGTCTTTAATGTGATGTGGTTTCCCAAACGGTGCCATTAATGCGGCATACCTTCTCGAGTGGCATCTTGCTGACAAGTTGATGATGCAATCACTTCCCGTTCCTTTCATCAGGGAACGAAGTGTTGTCCGTAATCTCCGTTCTCTTGCTGGCTTAGATCTTGAAATCCTAGGTGTCATAGGGGGTGTCGGAGTTGGCGCATCTCGTCTGTCCCCCCCCCCCCCTCCCCACCCACCTGTTTCCCGCACGAGAATGTCCCCATTCCTCTTGAACAACTTGTGGGCCAGGTTCCGTTGGCGATTTTTGGGCCCATAGGAGGGTAGTTACCAGAGTCGAGATGGGCTTCGATTTCTTGCCTAGGCCCAACCCAAAGAGGGAATGAAAAAATCCCCTCCAAGGAGGGTAAATCAAAATACATAGCTACCATTTATCTGTAATTAATGATTGTTAAATGTGACAAATAAAAGTGCTACGATTTATTTCTACAAGAGAATGGAAAGATGTTTGATTACAGAGTCAATGATTATCAAATCAAAACTTGATTACAGAGTGTAAATAAATAAATATAATATCTTAGAGTAAAATTGTCAACAAAAGAATTGAAATACTTCAAGATGCTTGGCTCTTTTATACAAGAGAATGGAAAGATGTTTCAAAAACCTACATAGATAAAATGTGAGGCAGACGAACCCAAAATGTCCTGCAATAAACCATAATGTAGAACATCATTCAAATACAAATATTTTTCATTTTCAATTTTTCATATAATTATTACCTAATCATTATAACTTTTCCAAACTTCCAAACAAAATACAAAAAATAATTCAAAATTTTAAATTCCAAAATAAAAATCATATTAAAAAATTATATTTTAACAATATTTTAATTTATAATATTTTTACTCAACTTTTTCTTATCATTTTCTCAAAAAAATAAATAAATAAACTTAACACAAACCATTTCATTACTATTCATAGATTTCTCATCTCATCTCATTTCAACATCCAAATGAGGCCTAAATTTCCATTCGACTTCTCGATTTTCCACAACCAGTGCCACTCATGTCATGATCAAGATGAGTTGTATTGATATTTAGATGCTTTGACTTAGTCAAGCAATAAAATATGGTTGCATTGGATTCAGCTTGTTGATGACATGTTTTGTACACCTAGGTCAAGTTCCAGCAACTCAGGCTTAGATATTGCTATCTGTAACACAGAGACAAAGGTGGGCTTGATGGTGGTCCAGGGAGCCTTTGATGCCAAAGTCAATCTTCTTTCTTGGAGAGTTATCGCAAAGTCAAAGTGTTCAAAGATTATTCATACATGGAGTCTTGCTTTTATACGAGGTATTGAGGGAACACTCTGTACCCTATGTTAGGGGTCAGCATCCCGCTCATGATTTTTCAGGTTGCAATCTTTAATGCGATGTGGCTTCTTAAGTGATGCCATTAATACAGCGTGGCTCCCAGGGTGGCGTCTCGATGACAGATGATCGGGTCACTTTCCGTTCCAACATTAGGGAATGCATTGTTGTCCGTGAGCTCTGTTCATTTGCTGGCTTAGATCTTTACATGCTAGGTGTCATAGAAGGGTGTCAAGGTCAACATGTCTTGTCTGTCCACCCCGACTTATTTCCCGCATGAGGGTATCTCCTCTCCTCTAGTATAGTTCGTGGGCTGAGTCTCATTGGTGATTTCTAGGGGCCCATAGTAGGAGGCGATTCTAGCTGAGATAGGCTTCAGTGTCTTGCCAAGTCCCAACCCAGGAGAAGGGATGAAAATATCCCCTCCAGTTACCCCGCCAATTCTTATCATATAGGTATGGTAGGAATTCTTCTGTTTTAGAGGATGTCTCGTGCTTTTCATCAAAATCCTCCAGGACCCCTGGAGGTTTGGACCCCCTAAGATTCATATCGAGTCCTAGCACTTTAAGGGACGTAACTGGAGGTCGGAGGTGTCTTCGATGACCTTGAGCTCATTGAAGTCCTCCTATGAAGTCCTAGACTCCATCATATTCGAAGTCCCCGAGGCCCATCAGGAGCAGATCCGGTGAAGCTTTCGCTTGAGCCAAGGGTAGATGGTTGCCTGCCTAGAGCCTTGATTTTCCCGTGTCTAAGATTAGACCCAGTGATTTTTCTTTGTGTTCGGCAAGGGTCGAGAGTTCCCCGCAGGCAAACCAGTCGGTAGGAGTTCCTTATATACGCTATCTGGGGGGTTGTGTTGGAGGACAGGGAAGTCTGGCCGGTCCCAAGTAAGGAAGATGAGGCTCGGCTGGAGACTCTCCGTGCCAGAGGACATCTTGGTTACTTCATGGCCTGCTGCATATCAGGCTTCACTCTGCTGTTGATTCTAATCATGTTCTCATGGCTACTGGGATCCAAGGAAGCTAGCTCCAGTGGCTCATTTGGCTCCACTTGTCTAAGGGCCTGCTCATCCCTGACTTCTTCCTCTCTAGTGGTGAGCTTTGGGGGGGGGGGGGGGGGGGGGGGGGAGGGGGGAAGGGTGTGTTGCTGCCTGGGACTTCCATCACGTGGACCTCTCTCTTCCCTAATTTTAGCTCCTGCACGTAGCATTCGCGTGCTAACACTTGTTCACTTCGGATCTCCCCCACTCCTGTGGCCGTTGGGAACTTCACTTTCAGGTAGTAAGTCAAAGTTAAAGCCTTCAGGCTGTTGAGGGTTGGTCGCCCAAATATGGTGGTATTAAGAAGGGGCCTTTAACATAATGAAGTTGACCTTTGTCTTGGTCGTGTGAGGAGCTTTGCTAGCCAGGACCGATAAGGTGATGATTCCTACCAGCTGAACCATGTCTCCTAAGAACTCATTCAATAGCATGGGTGCTATTCGCATGTGGGAGGGATCGATCCCCATTCGGGTAAAGAGAATATCTGTAGAGCTGTCGTTGTCGACCAGGATTCTCCTAATTGTGAAGTTGGCGACTAGTATGGTCACAACCAGTGCATCATTGTGGGGGTAAAGGACTCTCTCTTAGTCTTTTTCTCGAAGGAGATGACAGGTGCATTGGTGTTCCTTCTTTGCTTGGATGGGCGATGGTTGGCCAGGTACATTTCCTCATACCATGCCTTTTGGCATGGGGTTTCCTGCCTGAGGAAGTCAAGCTGCCCGCAAACCTCCTGGCTATGGTTTTGATCTCACCCAAGGGTTGTTTCAGTGGGCTGGCATCCGAGGGCGATTCTGCAAACGCTCTTGCTCCACCCGCCGTCTTCTTGGGCTTTCGCTCCTTCTCGGCCTGCCGAACATTCCTCTGCTTCGTTCCTATTCCCCACTCTGGTTGGTATAACTGTGATACCCCGTATTTTAGTGTATTTTAACTGAAGGATTATTTTAATTAATTTAAATATTGGTTCTCTTGTTTTAAAATTTTTTGGGTTTCTCGTTGGTTTATTTCATGATTTTTAAGTTATGAAATCTATTTTGGTGTGCTTTCTTAATATTAAATATTGTTTTGCATTTAAATTGTTCTTTAATTTAAATTACTTGTTTGTGGGTTTTAAAATTATTGTGTTGTTGGATTTAATTATTTTATTTTACGTAGTCTTTGTGTTTAAATTATTTTATTTAAATTTATTGTTTTGAAATGAATTTTGTTGGATCATTTTGTGACCCAAGACGTGAGGATTGAACCTCATTTCTTTCCCTCATTTTTTTCTTTCTTTTCCTCTTTTTCTTTTCTTCCTCTTTTCTTTTCCCCCCATTTCTTTTCTTCCCTCTCTTTCTCTCCTCTCCCGCGCGTTGCTCTCCCTCTCTCCCCCGTGCATTTTTTTTCTTCTCCCAGCCCTCCGCCGCAGCGCCGCTGTGTGCCTCACCGCCCCACCCAACCTCTTCCCCTCCGGCCGGCAATCACACCCCTCCATTCTCAGCTCCTTTCGCGCCGCCGTGAGTCCCCACGAACAGCTCAAAGCCGCGGCCTTCTCTTCGCTCCAGCGCCGCCGTCACGCCACCTCCAGCCACCATCTTTTCACCACTTCATCCTTAACTTCCTAGCAACCCAATGCACCCATCCTTAGCCCCGATCTGTCACCGGTGAAGTACATCCAACTCTATTTCCGTTTTGGGCTTTGTGGTCTTCGACCGCCCTCTACGCCGCCACCCACGGCCAGCCACCACTACCATTAGCTTCATAGACATCCCTAAGTCCTACCCTATTAATTTCGGGTCTTGGTTTGTCCCCATTCAAAAGTGAGTTTCTGAGATCCACGGCCCTAGTGCATTTTGCACTGTTCTGTTGCTGTGTCGCCACCTCTTGCACCTCCGTGATCTTTCAAAAATTATATTATAGCATTGTAAGTATTTTTTCAAAAAACTTTTGAGATTTAAATGTATTTTTGTGCTAACTCATTTACTGTGAATTAGTTGGTTGTGCCGGACTGAGTCCAAGGAGTAAGGGGATCGGTTCGATTGGATGATAGAGTTGTTTGTGTGATTGGTTTATGCTATGAGATTTGTTGGCTGTTTCGGGTTTAAAAATTGGTGTTTTGAGTTTGACGTTGGTTATGGTGGATATTGCTAATTTTAGGAAGTGATGATATATTTTGGGATTATGAGGGTTTTAAGTTTTGAGGAATTAAAATAGGTTATTTTAGAAGCTTAGGCTTAAATATCGAAATCCGTGATTGATTGAAAACTTATGAAAATTACGTGATTATTTTTATAGGTAACGATTTATAGTCGACTCAACATTTTGAGAAAAATTCTGAAAAGCTAAGAAATCCAGGTAAGCGGGGTTCCTATGCTAGACTTTGCATAAAAAAATAAAATAGACTGATGTCAATTTTGAAAATGTGCATGTTTTATTATGAAAGGAAATTTTGGAAATGACCTCAGTTATTTGTTCAACATTACTCATGAATTCTGTATAAGAATGAAATATTTTTTGTTATGACTACTGTAGACATGAGCTTATTTTGACATCTTGCTTCAGAACTGTGCAAAAGAGAGCGAATATGAAATTTTGTGCATAAATTATATTTTTGTGATCTGATTCTATTCTGTTCTGAAAATTTTTTGTACTCTGCTATGATAAGATGTGATTTCTGAAACCTCTGGCATGACATTCTGTTTCTGTTCTGACCTTACTACGAGTGTAAAACTGTGGCCCCTGTTTGGGTTGGTACCAACTTTTCTATTTCTGGTGTACCCACTTTGGAAACAAAGTGATTTTCAGCGTGGTCTTTCCTATGTGCACACTCGGGGCTCCGAGAATGATAAGGGAAATATTCACATTCTGTTTCTACTCGGTTGGCCGTTGGGGTTTGCACAACCCTACCACGAGGGTTAAACATGAAATTCTGTTCTGATATGATGTTTCAGTTATGCTGTGCCAAGGGAATTTTGAATAAGAATATTGTAAACTTTCGCTCTGATATTTTTTATAACATGTTCTGACTCTGCATTCTGAAAATAAAAAGTGTTTTGTTCTACATTCTGAAATCTGTAAATGCTCATGTTTATCTGCTTACTAAATTATTGATAACTCACCCCCTCTTATCTCTAATATTTTCAGATGATTTTTGGATATTTCAGCTGAGGATAAGGACTATGAAGAATTGGGTGAGATGACTTAAGAATAATGGATTAAGAATAAAAAGCTTTTGATGAATATTGGTAATTTTTGGGATTACTGTATTGAGGATTTTATATACGAATATGTGTAGTTAATTAAATTTGAAGTGTTTACGTTGGATTTGGAACTTTTGGAAGAGTATTACAATGTTGGAGTTGATTATCAGGTGTTTTGAGTTAACTCTCCGGACCCTCGGGGTCGGGGCGTTATAATAACGCTAGGCGGTAGGGGTGCTTTGGTTCTTCCCTTCTTGCTTTGAGGGAGATGTAGTCTTTGGTATTTGGAGTATTGATCCGGTGGTAGGTGCAATAGCTGAGGCCTCTGTTCCGATTATCAACTTCCTAAGTAGTCTGTCTGTCCTCTTTCTGTATGGACAATGTGACTCGGTCATGTCGGGCGCTTAGGCCTCTCAAGGGAAGTGCTTCATCCCACATCCTGTTTGCCCGTCGCCTTGGACTTTCTGTCAGTCTGTTCCAGTTTTGTCTTCCTTAGTGCCTTAAGGGGCTAAAATGTATCTTCAGCATTGATGAAACCATCAGCCTGGTCCATGAAGCTAGTTCCCCAAAGTTGTCAATGAATCATATCAGCCTTGAAGGTTTTCAGGTGCTTGAGGTATCCTTGGCCCCGTCATACATGTCCATCTGGGAGACCCTAAATTTTGGTTGTACCAGTGCAACAATCAACTTTGCACTATGAGGCAAATTCTGGCTGGTGAGTAACTGGTCCACCGACGATGACGTACCCATTTTCTTCGCCATCTCCTCATACTTGTCCATGAGGCTATGCAGTTCGTGCTGCATCTTTTTTTCTCTCTTCCTCGCTAACATCCATTCCCCCAGTGCTTTGTGACTCGGCATGCTCATTGTGACTTGGCCTAGCGTCTTTGACTCGTCTGTTGGCGCCTACCCTTAGAGTATCGTTCTTCTTTCGGAGTGTCTCCAACTCTATGGTCAACTTTCGCATGACCTGTTCCATTTCTACGAACCTGGCTTCCATGTTTTCCAATGACGATTCTTGTCACCGAGTTGTCTGAGAATGTGTTGTCGCGGGCATACAAATGACATGTTGCATCTATAGAGATCCCATAGACGTCGCCACTATTGATGATGTGTTTCGTACACTTGGGCCAATTTCCAACAACTCGGGTCGGGATCCTGCTATATGCAACACCGAGTCAAAGGTTGGCTCGATGGTGATCTAGAGAGCCTCTGATGCCAAGGTCAGTCTTATTTCTTGGAGATTTATCGCAAAATCAGAGTGTTCAGAGAGATTATTCGTACCTAGAGTCTAGCTTTTATACGAGGTATCAAGGGAACATTTTGTACCCTGTGTCAAGGGTTAGTCAGCCGCTCACAGTTGCCAAGCTGTGGTCTTTAATGCGATGTGGCTTTTGAGGTGATGCCATTAATATGGCGAGGTTGCTAGGGTGACATCTAGACGACAGACGATGGGTGCAGTCACTTCCCGTCCCTATCGTCTGGGAATGGAGGGTTGTTTGTGATCTCTATTCACTTTCTGGATTAGATCTTTAAAGGCTAGGTGTCAAGGTTGGTGTGTCCCGTCTGTTGCCCCCCCCCCCCCCCCCCCCCTCAAAAAAAAAACTTGTTTCTGGCGCGAGGGTATCCCCTTTCCTCTAATACAGTTCTTGGGCCGAATTTCGATGGTGATTCCTGGATGCATAGGCGGGGAGCGATTCGGGCTGAGATGGGCTTTTGTGTCTTGCCCAAGCCTAACCCAGGGGAACGGATGGGAATATCCACTCCATAGATGGTCCATGTAAAAAACATGAATGTAAGTAGAATCATTTATTACTGTAGATCATGATTTTCTACGGGAACCAAATTGGGGGTTTCGCTCATACTTAGATGGAATCGGATTCCTCAACTTCGAGCTCTGACTCTGAGAACAATCGGAGTCCAAAAATAATTCTGATTTTGACTCCGACAAAGAGCTGACTCCGATTCCGTTCTGCTCAATCGGAATCGAAACGGAGTCGGAGTTCCCATTTGGAGTTTGTTTTTCTTTCCCATTTTGTCACCTATTCACACTTTCCCAGCTTCCAAACAATGATTAAGAAATTTCTATACTACTAAAAACAAAGATAAGACAATAGGGAGAGAACTGATCGCTGCAGATGGATGGATACAAACAGAAGCCTTGAGAGCCTTATGGACCTGGACAAATTAGTTGCCAGGAGAAATGGGTTACCGCCGGGAGCGCGAAAGCCAGTTCCAGGCCTTGGCCTTGAATTCAAGAAGTACCTCTCGTACAGTGTCATAAAGAAGCAAAAGAAGGATGGACATTGGATCAAGAAAGAAGCCTATCTTCTTAATGAAATCTCTGGGCTGCCAATGAAAGGTGATATTATGGCCATCATGGGGCTAGTGGTGACGTTGGAAAATCCACATTTGATGCCTTGGCCGGTCGAATTGCACAAGGGAGCCAACAGGATTTCCTCTTCCCCATCGTTGGTTCGAGTATGAGAGAACAGATTGGCTGAAGAGTGAAGAGAAGGAAATGGAAGTTTAGGCTTTCCGCCACTGAAAGATATGTATATATCCAATAATAAAAACGACATCGTTTTAACTTAAAAATATGTAATGAAAATTTGGTTGACTTCGATCTTGCTAGGGGTCGTATACGGACCATTTAATTTCCAAACAGAGTCTTGATTGTCAAGCTACTTAACCTTTCATAAAATTAGTAAAAATATTAAATATTTATCAGAGTCGGAGACAGTATTACGGAGCCTTGCCAAATTTTGACTCCGATTATTTTTAACCCTCCAACTCCCATTCCGACTCCAAACTTTAAATTTGTTTAGTCCGTCAAAGTCGGAGCTCCCACCCCAAATCCAAACATGGGCTTAGTGCACCGTATCTTAGAAAGTTCGCTTAGAAAATATAGTCCTTACACGCACGACATAAAACGAGTAGACCTTGTCTAAAGTAGACAGACGGTGCTTATGATTTTCACATGACTGCTTGGAATTTTCAACGTCGTGCACTTCGGGTCTTGAAATACTAAAGTCATGCAGAAACTGGTATACTTTTCTCATTCATCCTCTTTTTTCTAATCAAAGTTAGATTAAAAAAATAATCAGATATATATACGAGATGCGTAGATAAAGTGAAAGGGGATTCTCTTTGGTTTTAAGAGAGGATCGGAGGAGAAAATATTTTAGAAAAAGGCTACTTTATCCATTAAATTTACCCATTCATTTTAACACTTCATGTATTTTAATTTTTTTATTTAATAATTAAAGAAGTGATTATTAATGTATTAATACTTTTTTATATTTTTTAAAAATATTTTCAAATGATAAAAAAATTGAAAAAAAATAAAATGATGATTTTGACCTAACGGTAAGTTGGAGTGATCTATTCTGAGAGCTCAATATTTTATGTTACTGAGAGCAACAGTTCTCATCACCTCCGTCGATATCTTTAACGACGCAAAGTACTTCATCACTCATTATTTTGTTTCAGAATTTAGGCAAGGGTGTACAGATTTTTCGTATTCTTGGAAACAATTGAAATGCTCTTTCATCACGCAATACCACCGATACAGAAAAAAGGAAAAAAGAAACGTAATCCTACAAGTGCATTGTTTATGACTTTATTCCTCAATCACGCCGATATGGTTCAAATAGGTAACTTTACAAATCTTAATTGTTGAGCTGGTTCAAATAGGTAAGTTTACAAATCTTTATAAAAAAGTAAATTTAATATCTAAAAATGTTCAAAAAACTATTTTTTTCTTTCTAGTGCAACCTACTTTTTTTTTTTAAGTGAAACCTATTTTTTTTGTAAAAGATCTGTATGAAATTTCTCTATTTGAGACTTGTACCTAATAAAACTTATCTATTTGAGACTTGTATCTAATATTACTCTTAATTATTCGTCTCTATTATCAGATATTGGTGCTTTGAGGTTGAAATGTTATAATTTACTGTACGTGTAGTGCTAGATTTTGAATGATTTAATTGGATCGCAGAGTCGATTAAAGATTGAAGATTCTATGGATTGGAACGTTGTAATACACTTTGTTGTGGCTGGAGTGGATGTAATAAATTTATCGGCCTGGCTCAATGCTCATGAAGAATCGAACGACGATGGAATGGCAGAGGGAATTTAAGTACTGGGCAAGAAACTCTTGAAAAATGACTCTTTAATTAGTATCTCATATAATTTATAATAGGAGTTTTCCTAATATTATTAGAGTACGTAATACCTTATAACGTGTTTTTTTTTCTTATTTTCGTTCCATTATATAAAATATTATATTTTTATCATCCTTAAATTATTTTTATTTTTAAAAAAAGTTAAGATTAAAACTTTATGACTAATACCATTAATATATAATTGGGATTTCCTATACAACAACCATTATTCACTCTCACACTCTATATTTATAATTTTTTTATAAGATGTGGAGATATTTTTCATAGAAAATATAAATGTTTTTCATAAGATGTGTTTCATATATCATTACATACAATATTAGTTGGAAGGGTACTGACAAATGAACGTATATGACCAGAGACTTGGAATTTTCGACATCTAATTGCCCGCAGTGCTTGTATGTTACAAGAGTAATGATATATACACAATAAATTATACAACACATTGTACAATAATGTTATAAAAGGAGGTTATTTTTATAAAATTATGTTCTTTTTATAAGATGTTTTATAAAAATATCTCTCATTTAAAATATTATTGTATAATATGTTGTACAAAATGTTATGTGTAAATCATTTTCCTTCTCCATAAAACTTAATTACATTGGTTCCTTGATTTGCAGGCCAAAGAGAGGGGAACAACGAAGATCATGTGTTATTCAAGACAACTTTTATTGCTCGGCATCCTTCTGATCTTATTTTTTGTTACTCCTACGGCTCAGTACTGTTATCAAACTGGTAACTACACCAGCAACAGTACCTACAGGTCAAACCTCGTTGGCCTCCTGGCTTCCATGTCTTCCAACACGAAGATCGATTTCGGATTTTACAATTTCACGGCTGGAGAAAATTCCGACAAAGTGAACGCGATTGCACTTTGAAGAGGAGACATTACGCCGGATGTATGTCGTAGTTGTATCAATTCGACAAGTCAAGATCTCTTACGGTCTTGTCCCAACCAGAAAGAGGCAATCCATTGGTCTGAAAAATGTACTGTACGGTACTCAAACAGGTCTGTATTTGGCGTTATGGAAGAGCAGCCTATGATTACTTTTTATAACGTACAAAACTCATCCGACGTAGAAGGGTTCAACAAGGTGCTAAGACCCCTACTAGATAGGCTAAGAAATAGCGCCAAACTTGGAAATTCTACTCGCAAGTTCGCTCTGGGAAGCGAGGTAGCCCCAGACTTTCAAACAATCTATTCACTTTTGCAGTGTACTCCTGATTTGAATGCGCTGGACTGCAACGACTGCCCTGCTGCGGTTATCTGAATATACATCATCTTGTTGTAATGGCCAAAAGGTGGGAACTGGGAGGAGTATTCGTAACACCAAGCTGTTATTTAAGGTATGAGATATACGGTTTCTATGACCCTGCAGCTGAGTCACCACCTCCGTCGCCTCCGCCACCACCTATAGCGCAGCCAGTTTCTCCCCCACCACTACAACTGCTTCCACCCACACAAGGTACGCATGGTAAGCGACCTTTTCGTTCTGTTTTGGTTCTACAACGTATATAAATCCTATTGTGCCAACGTTTTATCTTTTACGGACCGTAAAGGGATTTTGAGTGAAGAATATTACATAAAAATTAGAATTTCGATAGGCCATTAGACAATTATTTTTTAAAGAATGGCTCTGGTTGATTATTTAAGATCGATCCGGGAGATTAGGTACATCATAAATCTAAATTAATCTAAAAATGAATTACAAAGAACATAATCCAGATTAGGTACATCGTAAATCTACATTAATCTTTCTGCAGCACTGTATATATATTTCTTGTCTAAATTAACTTTATTCGACGAAGAGAGAAAGGCATTCTGGGTGTTCCATCATCCACGCACTGGCAAAATTCGAGGAAGGTCACAGTACTCTTCCTTTCGGTTCTTAGATTACGGTAGTCAGTTATTTTTAAGTATTCTGTAAATAATAATAATAATAATAATAATAGAATATTAAATAATAATAAAATTATAAATAATAAGAAGATATTTTGAGAATATTCTACTCAAACTAGTGAGAGTCCATCATGAAGAAAACGAATGGTGCCCTGGTCGGTGCCATCAATCAGCCCAGCTGAACTTTTGAAACTCCCCTTCAAGTCTGCTCCAAACGCGTTATTCAGTCTGGTCCATGTTTGGTTCACTTTCCATGTCTATATTTTTAGAATATATAATTATATAATTCAGTTCGTCGCCTTTTATTCGTACAAGTTGATTTTAAAATTTATTTCTAACTCCACATTTCATTAGTCTAAAATTAAAGAATTATTTCTATAAATTTTTAATTTGCAAGTCTCATGCAAATTCTTTGAAAAATAATAAAATTCTGATAAAAAAAAAAACTTATTTTTTAAGTGGATCTTTATTTTAAAGGACTTGTACATCTTAAATCTATGTCTAACATTATTTTTTAAACTAAATATAATGCGTTGAATTAATAAATTAAATAAGAATTTAGTCGAGAGAGTGTTAAAATATCAATTAAATAATTAATTTTCTTCCTTGCCAACAACTCCGGCTTTTAGGACTTTTATAATATAATATATTAATGACTAGGTGAGTTGAATATCATAAATATATTTCCTATATATTTTTCGTTTGAATTATCAGTGACATTTATTTATTTGAGCGCTGCTATACGTATTTCCTATATGTTTTGTTCCACATCCCACATTTTTTATTTTTTTTTTTCAACTTTATGTCAAAATTATCACCATAACCTTCAACCGCTCTCTTCCCTCAATCTCTCTCTGACCTCTCTCTCTCTTCGGCCTCTCTCTCTCCCCAAGCTCTCCTCGGCCTCTCTCTCTCCTCAATCTGATCTCCTCGACCTCTCTCTCCTCCCTTAAGTTTTGTTTTATAACATGTTAAAAGGGAAGAGAAGAAAAAATAATAATAAACAAAACCTCACACGTCAAGTGCAGGTGTGCGCTCAGCAACAGTTGATCCATAGAGTATTTCTATTTATTTTAAGTGAAAATCAACAAGAATAATATATACAAAGTACTTAAGAAATGAAATGCAAGAACCCATAGTTGTTTTTGGTCCCCAACTACTTGCATATTAATCAACAATTTGTTGTAGTTTAAAGATTAGCTAGGGGGTATATAAAGTGCCGAAACCATGCAGGGTGAATACCCTCTCGTCTATATTTTACAAAGAAATCTTATGTGATGCACGCGATGGACAGTCGAATCGTGACAATCGCTAATATCTAATTCGAGAGGAGAAAAGAAAAAGATTGACTCGATCGATCATACAATTTATTTATTTGTACCTAACAACAGATATCTACTTCAAAATCAATCTCTTTTAAACGAATTTATAGTTTCTAAACTTGTCATTATATATGTTTTAACTTTCTCCATCTAGACTGGGCATAATGCCAGGTCCAAAATTCAGCTCTCCAAAAGTTTTGATAAAAGCAGAATTCTAGTGTTTGCAGGGAAGGAAAGTAACTCATCAAGAACTACAATTGTTATAGCTGTGTCGGTTGTTGTTTCTGCTGTACTAATCACCTGCATGTGTTTCTGCCTCTTCTATTTAAGAGTCAAGAAGCCAATGGACAAAGCTGAAAGTAAGTTAAGAACTAGTTTATTTTACATTATTGCTATCATTTCTTTACGTCGCTAGGAAAATATAGATATCTAGACATGACCTTCCTGCATGTGCATGCTTGTGACATGATATTGCATCTCTTCTCTAAGTACTAAGCAATAGTACTACTGGCCGTAAAACTAATTTAAGTTAATACTGCTTTTTAAGGATTTATCTTTAAAACATAAAACAAAATCTGCTACCATCAGTCAGACATTCAATCCGTGCTAGAAATCAAGACCAATACTTCAGCAACTCAAATAAGGATCAGATGCATCACATTAAATTATGCAGAACCCGTTGTTGCTTTATATTAAGAAAATAGAAAATTGCATTACCTTTATTCTCGCGATTCACTAATCTAATTCAGATGTATAACCTGTTCTTACGTGAAGGCGTGGATGAAATTAGTAGTGCTGATTCCTTGCAATTTGACATCGGGACAATTAAAGTTGCTACGGACAACTTTTCTGCTGCAAACGAGCTTGGAAAAGGTGTATTCGGTATAGTTTACAAGGTAATGAGACCCAACCAGTCGTAATTTATGTCATTTTACCTGTCATAATTAGTTAAATCTAATATCATGAATGTTGAGGTTATAGATGCTAGATTTTGGTATATTCATATCTTTCAGGGTGAGCTTCCAAATGGACAAGAAATAGCTGTGAAGAGGTTATCCAATGCTTCTCAACAAGGAGATCTAGAATTTTAGAATGAGGTCAAGTTAGTGGCTACGCTTCAACACAGGAATTTGGTAAGGCTCCTAGGATTCTGTTTGGAAGGAAAGGAAAGACTTCTAGTCTATGAGTTTGTACCTAATGCAAGCCTTGAAAAGTTCATATTTGGTATGTTTGCCATTCCTCTCAAATCCCAAATTCTATTCATAGTAATTACATTTTAATGGAATTGTCCTGTCTTCCACGTATATTGCTTCAACATGTTCACACTACATTTGCATGAATATGCAGATCCAAACAAGAGTGCACTATTGAACTGGGAAATGCGCCACAAAATTATAGAAGGCATAGCTCGAGGACTTCTTTACCTTCACGAAGATTCGCGACTTCGTATTATTCATCGGGATCTCAAGGCTAGCAACATTTTGTTAGATGTAGATATGAATCCAAAGATTTCAGATTTCGGCACGGCAAGATTATTTGTACTGGATCAAACTCAAGGCAATACACGCAAAATTGTGGGGTCCTAGTAAGTATATCCACATAAGATGGAAGTAAGTCCATAAAAAAGTAGAACAAGTACCGAAAGCTATGACATCATTCAAATCAAACTAATATTTCTGATAATGTTCACCTGCAGCGGATACATGCCTCCAGAATATGTAATGCGCGGACAATTTTCAGTAAAATCTGATGTGTTGAGTTTTGGCGTGTTAGTTCTGGAGATAATGAGCGGTAAAAAAAATAACTCTACTTTTCAGGGAGAGAATGAAGCTGGTGACCTTCTAAGTTATGTAAGTGCAATTTTTTTTTTTTTTTATGCATTTCTTTTATCTCAAAGTCTGACCTAATAGTAAGTCATATGATGTTGAAAAAATAAATGAATGTTCTGGTTATTGTGGTGTCTCCCAATGTAACCATCCTACAGGCATGGAAAAATTGAGGCAGGGGACAACCTCAAATCTTGTAGATGCCACATTAAAGGCCAGGTCAACAACTCAAATAATGAGATGCATCCACATTGGATTATTATGTGTTCAGGAAAATGTGGCTGACCGACCAACCATGGCTACAGTCGGCCTCATGTTTAATAGCCACTCTATTACTTTACCAATGCCCACAAGACCTGCATTTGTTATGCACGGCACCAGATCAGATGTGTCGTTCCAATGAAAACGGTGTTGGTGTAACAAGACCAGATAGGCGTCGAAGTAGCTCTATCCAAGCCTCAAGAAATGAAGCTTCAATATCTAAGCTAGATGGCCTATAACTTTTGATGGAAGCTAGTGCAGCATTTTGTTTGAAATGCAATTCTACTGGTTCAAGATTCCCATCTCCCACCCTCTGTTTTTTTTATTAAGCAACTTCTCTATAAATGAAGATGGTCATGTATACTTAAGTAGCAAAGATATATATTATGTCATTTTGTTCATCCCAAAATGGAGAGGATGGTGGTCCTCTTAATATATATTTCCCTGTGATTGATCAACCTCTGCTTAAAATCAAAGAGCCTCACATTGAGAATGGTTGGAATACCTCTTGTTTAGAAAGACTTGTTGGCCATGATAAAGCTAATGAATTTTATCAGGTTTTGGCTAGGCGTAAAGAGGGGCAGGATATGTTAATTTGGATGAAAGAGCACGACGGAAAGTTTACTACGTAAAGTGCTTGGGAGTGTGTTAGAGTTCGGACGCCTCCTTTATCTTGGGCTCACTGGATTTGGCATAATAATATCCCTAAGAAAATTTCTGTTATGATGTGGAAGGCCACTAATAGTTGCTTGAGCGTGGATGAGAAGATTAAAATTGCTAGTATCCAAAAGGCTTCTAAATGTAACTGTTATTGCTCTGGCCATTCTGAAGATCTCAATCATATTCTTTGCACTGATGATTTTGCTAGGCAAGTTTGGCGGATGGTTTCGGTTCAATTAGGTTTTAATATGGGTGTTTTCCATACTTGGTAGGAGCAAGTTAATTTTTGGTTTTGTCGTGCTGGCAAGTCGTCTCAAGTTCGGACTATTTTTGGTCTTATCCTATCCATTGTTTCTTGGAAACTCTTGGAACGGCAGTGCAGAGCTAGGTATGATGGCAAGATGGATTCGGTTCAGACGGTTTGACATGCTATCAAGTTGTGGATTTGTAGAATCATGCAGTTGGATCTAGGTCCTTGAGACTTCCTAGACAGGATGTTGTTATTCTAAACAGATGGATTTTCCAGTGTTAGTTCCTAAAGCGAAGAAGGTTTCAGTGGTTAAGTGGAGTCCTCCCTCACAAAATTGGGTGAAGCTTAATACGAATGGCAGCTTGGGTAATCCTGGGCTTGCTGGTGCTGGGGGTGTCATTCGTGATGCTGGTGGTCAAATGTGTGCGGCTTATTTTGTTCTTTTAGGCCAAGCTTCTAACAACTTTGCTGAACTAAGTGGTTTGATAGAAGGGGTTAGAAGGTGCTGTCAACTTGGTTTTTATCAAGCGGATATTGAAACTGATTCTCAAATCCTTGTTAATTGCATTAGAAAGGGTTAGTGTAATATTTGGTATCTTGAGGATTATTGGGATGAGTTGAAAAGTTGTCTGGATCAATTTGAGTATAGAGTGAGCCATATTTTTCGTGAGGGAAATGCCGTTGCGGATTTTGTTGTTAAACAAGGTGCAAAGGGTATAACTACGGATTGGTTAGGTGACCGGGCCCCTATGATTAGTAAATTAAGAGGTCTTCTTCGCACAGATAGAATTGATCTTCTTTATTTGAAGATTTCCTCATGAGATATGTTTTAATTTGCATTTGGTTAATCCATATTTTATTATATGCATGTGTTGTTATTCTTTATTGCAGGTTGTCGCTTTGATTTTATTTCTTGCAATCATTTTGGCAAATTGTACTGTGGTTGGGTATCTAAGAATTTTTGAGTCCTGGGTTTTGGTCCTTTATGAATATTGTAACCCCAAGGTTTCATATTGTAACCACGATTTTCTTCTACTACAAATGAGGGCTATCAATAAAGTTGGGGTATCATCCTCTTTCCAAAAAATAAAAAAGAAACGTTTAGACGTGATTAAACTTTAAATAATTAAGTAAATCATGTTGTGGGGGATGAATGAGTAACATACTAACAATTGATCACAGGAGTTGTTAATAAAATCTATTTTTTTTTCCTTTTTTGTTTGAAATCTAATTTTTGCGATTTTTATTTCGATTTTCTTTTGTAGTAAATTTGTTAATTAAAAAATTTATTATTGTTTTTAAATTTTCATATAAGGCATGTCAAAATGACACATCTCGAACCATTATTGGAGCTGAGAGGAAGTTTCGAATGGTTTATTGATGTGAATGCAACGACAAATGGATTAATTTGACAAATGGTGAAAAATTCAAAGATTAGATCAATGTTCAAATTTTAGAGTCAAAAGACCGATAAATCTACTGAAGCACATTGGATTAGCTATCTCAGGACATAACTATCTGATGAGATTGAATCCAAACCAGCCCATAGATACCAATACCATCTTTTATAGCTAGCCTCGGAATTTCA
Organism: Juglans nigra; assembly: GCA_002916485.2. Classification (NCBI taxonomy): domain Eukaryota; kingdom Viridiplantae; phylum Streptophyta; class Magnoliopsida; order Fagales; family Juglandaceae; genus Juglans; species Juglans nigra. The sequence continues at coordinate 8,971,671 of CM036134.1, read as the reverse complement.
AAATCCTGGACTTCGGTGCTTGAAATCTTTAAGACTAGGAATTTTCAGCATCCTGAATTTTGAGAATTACATAGAAGCAACGCCAGTCCATCCTTCCTATTCTCCACTGGAATCATATATATGGGTTCCATCGTTGGAATCTTTCCAATTTGTAGACTAGAGAATAGAGGGGGGAACAACGACGATGTGTTGGAGACTACTTTTCTTCTTCTCCTTCATTATCTTACTTCCTGTTGCTCCCACGGCTCAGTACTTTTGCTATCCAACTGGTAACTACTCCAGCAACAGTACCTACAGGGCAAACCTCGTTGGCCTCCTGGCCACCATGTATTCCAACACGGAGATCGATTACGGGTTTTACAATTTTCTCCGCCGGA